>RDPX01000202.1:1324972-1335207 GCA_003991215.1 Morbakka virulenta
AAATCAACAACTGCTTTTATCCGTACAGATTCATCCAAAGAAGCCAATGTCCAAAAATGAGGTAAGATTTGTAATTTACTTCTATCATGCACTACTGTTTCTTTCCCTGGTGGGCCTTTTTCTTCCTTAAATTTCATCTTTTTATCTAAAGAAAACAACTGATAAAACTGCATCCCTTTCACTTTACTAGAAGTTGTAGAGTACACATATCTAAAAGTATAGGTAGTCAATAAAAATGCCAAAAAATTTGGGTATGCTATAACTGTGTCTCAAAAGGGCAACATCTGTCATTTTTCCTTTTATAATTATCCTGCAATGTTGAAATCTACTTTCAATATGCCCAAGTTACTTTGCAAATTAATTCCTAAGCATTATTTTGTAGTGCACAACCTCACCTACAACAGTCAAGCATCTCATGTTATACAAAGTTATCTCAGTAAAATAAAGTACTTGTTTACGTAGGGTTTAACTTACAAAGCAATTTGTTAGTTATTGATTTTAGGTTTGTTCAAAAAATAAGATGCCAACTCTAATCAGCACAGGAGCTTTAATAGCTTCCATTGCCTAAAGTTAAAAGCAGACGTTTAGCTTATGTACTGTCCTCCTATTGGTTTAATGGCTGTTTCTGTATCCTAAGCTTTTTTTGTGGCATTAATTGTATAGCCTAGAAAGTATATTGCAAAATATTGCCAAAATATGATTTCATTTGAATAAGGACTCATAAACACACACAGAGACACACACTCACAAACAATGTCCATTTTCTGCTACTGTTTTAAAAAATATGATACATTTCTGTCAGTCCAGTGCAACTACTATATGGCCCATTGTTTGAGGAAATTATTTCAAAAAACATTTTGATAGTCTTTGTGTATCGTCGCTTTTTGTTATTGCCTTGAGAAATTTGATTAAAAAATATTCAACTCTGAAAAGATGATATGAATAGTAAGAAAAAGTTACAAAAATAAATCTAAAACAAAGAAGTTGATATTTTACCAATATTCAGTACCACCACCATGGTAGTCTTTTTTATAAATGTTCAGTATTGATTTCATTCTTTACAGCTAACTGCTAATCTTTTCTCTGTAGTTATTGATACTACATATAAAAGATAGGTTAAGCTAAATTTTTGGATTCTGAAGACAGGCATGCCAGTTTCTTGAAAACACTCTACTCCATATCATACCAATCGAAATGGCCAAGTTGAGTGATATAATGGTATCATTTAAAACCATACTTGACTTGGTTTACATTCACATCAATCAGATGTAAAGCAAAGGAAGCTTGTGTTACCTTGGGTTCTACACTCCATTCCAATATTGCTGAGTACCACAACCAACTGGAATCCACACAAGAGATTCTTCAGTGTTCTTCATCATTCTACCTTTGGATTAATGCTACCATCCTGGTTAAAGCCTGGTCCTGTGTACCTTTGCCAATTCAAATGTGCTACTAAGAATGACAGTCTTGTTGATGAAGTAGAGCTTCTTGATGTAACTCAACATATGCTAATATATCACAACCAATAGGAAAAGAAACTACCATCTCATAGCAAGATCTCACCCCAATCTGTGCTAAACCAAATTCAATTAGCAGTCAGCCAGTACCTACAGCAACTGTGGATGTCATCCAGTTTAAGACACTTAAAGAACCCATACCAGCAGGTTCAGTTAACGAAGAAGTACCAGTTGCTTTAGTCAGCAACCAACCCCATCCTCATCGATCAATGTTATGACAGTTAACAAAAAAGTTAGGAAAGTACAAGATATTATAAAGTATTTATATTATCTAGATGGGGAGAATGTAGTGAATGTTTTAGTTGCATTTATCATACTATGTTGTCCTTTCTCCATTGAAAGTGCTGTATATCAGTCATTGTTGAATGCTACAGAAGTTGTAATAAACTTGAATAAAGCTTAGGGATAAGGTTTTATCTGTTCACTGTTGTTTATCCCCTGATCATCAATACAAAATTAGGGATATTAAACAGGAAGACCCTTGGCCTCTGCTTTTTAATAGAGGAAAGTTACAGACAATTTTTTGAATGGTCTTGTGGTACTATAAATATTCCTTTAAGAATGAATTTCAAAAAGGCAGTCTCCAAAAGAATTTCATCAGTCAGTCTTTTTAGTCCCTCGTTTACTTTCAAGCAAAAACTTGGGCCTTTTTTGAATGGTTTGGTTAAGTTTGTCAAAAAAACCCTAAAGAGCCTTTTGGCATTGCATGACCTCTGTTCCTGCAGAGGCTATGTTGCAGCTTAATCACCATATCATGAGACTTTGTATTATGTACTATTCCCAACTATAAAATGATACACATGTACCAAAAAACTTAGGTTTTTGCAAGACTGGATCAACAGGCCTTATGAGCCTTTTTAGTAAGAGCTTTTTAAAAAAGAATGTAACTCTGTGTGTGTGTGTGNTTTTATGAGCAAACTGTTTTCTAGGTGAAATGTCATAAATTGATCATTTTTCTTCGAAATTCAATATTCCTGTGTGGTAATCTGTAAACAGTAACGATCTCACAAATATAATATTTGCTGCTGTCTGTATCCGACAAATGCAAGGCACATCAAATTTTAAAAGGTTCTTTTAAATACTTTTGTTGATATAATATCAAGCGCTATCACAGATCTGGAACCCTCTTTTCCTCTCTAATGTTGATCGATGAATTTAGTAAAGCATGAAATAACTTGTTCCTAATGTCATATTTATTCAAGTCACAAAATTCCCGTTGAGTTAATGCCGCAAGGCCCTTCAACGTATTTATACAGATACAGACAGATTTATACAGAAAATATCCATAACCCAAGAAGGGGAGCAATTCTGCATCGGCGCCGATCATAAAACCATACTTTTCCTGCAACACCATTAATAAACATCCCGAATGGTCGAGGCCTTCTAAAAATTATCTTTTAGGCCTTAAGATCTAAGCAAGGCTTACCGATCAGGCCGTTTGAATATCTAGGCTCCAAGATATCAAAACAAAGATAGCGACTGTGGTATACCGTACCTTAAGAAGTTGTCCTTTGAGTTCAATGGGCTTAACGTAACCACACAATTGTTATACCTCTTGTAAGTTGCATCAAACTTAATTAATCGCCTGGTGAATCCACCTATCTGATGCGGATCTGGTTTATCTTGCACAACTATTAGAATCAAAACACCATCTTCTTCCAATCATCCTCACCATGTGAGAATACTTTACTTCTCAATGGCGGTCGAAAAAGACCCAACAGCCTCACATTCAGGTGAAAACTGCATTTGTGGAGTTTCCTGATCTTTTTGATTCCATGGGACTTGTTGATAAAAAATACTTTGACCATGAATATAATTTTAATCCTTATTTCTATTTGAACAATACCTTAATTAAGCAAGTATTAAACCTGAACTTTTTGTAATAGCAACAGATATTTCGCAGCATTTTATATACGGAGAAATATAAAAGGATAATCGAAGTCTGCTTGACACCTTTTTTTATCAAAGTTCTGAGCAGACGTTGCACCGTCCAAATAATGACCCGATGCCTATTCCAAAAGCAGGTTTTGCATGTAGGATTTATGAATATGGTTACTGTTCAATGCGGTCCTTTTATGATCTGAGCTTTTTAGCACTTCTACCCCTGTTTTTATTTTATTGTCAGTGTAGAAAACAAGTAAGATTGTTTACTCAGAACACCTGATAATAGCAGGGCCACCGGGAGGCCGTGGCCCCCCACTTTTTTTGCAAAGTAAAAAAAAATTCGCTAAAAATTTTTTTTACATTTTTTTTTCCAAATAACAAGATGTCTTTTTGTAGCATTTGTCTGCACTCTCTGCACGTGCCATATAAAAATGCTAACCCCTCCCCAAAAATAAACAGTTGAACGTATTTGAAATAATGGATTTGTTTAAATAGTCTTGTTTTATAAGCGAAAAAATAATGTTCAAAGTGTGCGGTCATCCTAGAAAATAGAGCGCGCTTAATTTAGAAGGGTTCTCATTTAAACAAAAGAATAAAACAATAGGAATATGACGCAACAGCCTTCTCTTCAAATCATTCTTCCAGCTACTTCCAAAAAATCATCGACAGCTACTCGAATTTGCAGTCCCTCTGAGATCTTTGCCTTCCAGAAAATCTGACAAAGGAAGTTAGACCCAGAATTATTGGTTGCCAAGGCCAAATGAAGAGTTTTTCGTTTTTATTTGGCTTATGTTTAGGACAGAGATTATTCATTTTGACTTACAATCTGTCCAAAACTTTGCAGAAAGAAAGTATGTCAGCAGTAAGTGGCCACCGACTTGCAATGCTGACGAAAGAAACCGTGGATCATATGAGGTCAGAAGAAAATTTCAAGCTGTTCTACGCGTTAGTTATCAAGAAAGCCTTGCTGAAATCAAATGTTGCACTTCCGACCTTGCCGCGCAAAAGAAAGAGGCCCAACTATTCGATATTAGTGTATGTCGAAGGTTACAAACAAGATACTCCCGTACACCACCCCAAAACACCCGAAGACCATTATAGAGAGATTTATAATGAAGCCATCGATTCTGTCAGCCAAGCCTTGATGACAAGATTTGATCAAGAGAGCTACAAAGCGTTTTCAGCTCTTGAGCAGCTCCTTTTGAAAGGCATAGAAAGTAAATCGTACGACGCAGAGCTGACCGCATTGAATAAATTCTATCCTGGTGATGTTGATACCACCGCCCTACCAGCAGAGTTAGAAATTCTGAAAACCATCTCAAAGGGAGAAAGCCCAACGCATGCAGCTGAAATCTTCGCAATAATGAAAGCAAGACAGAACGAAATGAAGCTCATGCCAAACGTCACCAAAATCGCCAAACTTCTTCTCGTTAACGGTGCAACGACAGCAACACCTGAAAGATCCTTTTCTACCGCACGAAGGTTGAAAACTTGGTTGCGTTCGACCATGAAACAGAAGAGGTTCAACTCACTGGCAATCCTGAATACCTATAAGAATTTAACTGATAAAATTGATTTTGTCAAAGTAGGAAATTTTTTTGTTGATTCTCAAGAGATGCGATATAATTATTTTTGAAAATTTGTTACGGAACATCTTTAAAACTTAAAAAAAAAACTTAAAAAGTTTCTTTCTTGCTTCATTTCTACGTTTTCTTTGCAAAGAAAAATCCATTATTTTTTGGCAAATCAAAACAAAAAGGACGCGCTTTTAGCTAAATGAGACAGATAAAAATCGAAAATTCCTGACCGTCGGCGCAAACCATGGTTGCGCCTCCTTAGTCACTATATCGGCTGCCCCCCACCCCCCATACTTTCAAAATCAAGGCGCGCGCCCTGAATAGAGGATAGAAAAATGAGAGAAATATCGAAAGAAGACTAAACATTTCATGAGGAAAACGAAAGCTTTTGATCTGAATGCAAGCTGAGAATGTTCTGGACAGAAAAAGTATAAAATGAAGGGGTGTTACGAAGAATGGAAACATCCATATAATTAAATGGCTCTAAAAGAGAACGTAAAATGGGGTATTCTCGCCGCATCATCAAAGCCACAATCTGTAGAGAACTTACCCTGAAGCTAGACTAAACAATGTACTCGAGTAGAATATTTATTTGCAAAATGATCGAGTTGAAAATGCAGCGTTAGTGGCTTATGACGGTAGAGCGTGTGATTATAATAGCCATAGGTACTGGTGCCAACCCATCCCAGTCCACTGATTTTTCACTTATAGTACAGCAAAGTAGACACTGACTTCTGCGATGTACTGCTGATCAACATCGCCACCAGACTTCAAATTCATATAAGTGCATTTGTAGTGAGTTTTTATTATTTCATGAGTTGCAAGCTTTACCTGTGCGACGTTTCGAAAGATATCTTTTCCATCGTCATGCTAAAGGAAGTGAGTTGGAACAGCTGTTTTGCATGCCGCTGTGTCCATGAAATTAAAAAGAAGAAAGATTATTGGAAGATCAGTTTGGCTTTGTGTAAAACAAAATCACAATAAAAAAAACTATATACCATAAGAAACGTTGATCAAAAGGACTGTTAAAATGCAGAAATACTTATTCTTTTGTTCAATTGACCTACAAATACACTTACATTAAGTGCAAAGTGTGAAGGCGAAGTTAATACCAGGATAGCGATGGCAAAAATGCGTTTATAGTTTATAGATATGAAAAATATAATGCATAGTAAAAAATGAAATATCAAAGCGCGATTGTGCACGGCCTAATCTTACTTAGGGTCAGTGTGTTGTTAAAGCTGTTAAAAAAGGAAATCTTAAAAGCAAAAACATACCTGGAATCCAACAGTGAGCGTCTGGCAAAAAAGCGCAGCATCATCCAGCCAAAAGTAAAAAACATGCTCTTACCACCCATCCTTATATACACACGAGGAAATGCAGTTAAAATACGTCGTGACCAGATACTGACCCACAGCAAAAAGCTGGAAGCACTTGCAGAAGAATAGCAACGTCCCCTTTTCAGCGTGAGGAACACTGTACTAGAATGCGAACCTGATCAGCCCCTGTTGCAGTTTCTCACTAGGACACTTGCTCTAGGACCAAAAAATTCTGTCCTAGACACATTCAATCCCAAAGATGTACTTGCTGAGCTCGACGGTTTGCTCAGCCACTGCAAAGCGAACAAAGTGAGCAACGAAATCATCACCGACATCAATGTTAGGACACTTACATACAAAAAAAGTGCAAGAAGATCATATCACAGGTAACATCACATTGACGAAACGATACTTGAGGGAAAAGAACTTGTTAGGAATTCCTTTTGACAAAGGAAGTCGAATCTGTGTGATGAAAAAAGATGCATAGCACACGAAACTAAACGCGATTCTCCAACTGTCTCAATTTGAAAAAGTAACATACACCAGAAAGAACGCTTTGAAACCCATCCTGAAAAAGAACCGTGTGGTCAAGATTCTGAAAGATAAAAGAAAAACGGTCCAATTGATGAGAAGTTATGCAAAAAAATTAGACCCTTAGGCAGCCAACCGCCTCGTTTGTATGGTCTCACCAAAGAACACAAAAAGGACATTCCTGTTTGCCCTATCTTGTCAATGCCAGGATCACCATACCATCCTATTGTAGAATAAGTAGCGAAATGGCTTGAGACTGTACCCGAATGCAAAATCAATTCCTCAATGAAGATGATCAGTGACCAACTGAAACATGTTGAGCTTGCGGAGAATGAGGAACTAGTAAGCTCTGACGTCTCATCCCTCTACACCAACGTACCAGTGATGGAAGCTATCAAAGTGTGTGCAGACTTACTTTTTCGAGACGATATGAAACAACCACCTGTAAGCAAATCATCTTTCATTGAACTTGGAAAAATTGCATTGTGCAATGTAATAATGTCGACACATGATGGGTTTTACAAACAAACCGATGGGTTAGCAATGGGCAGTGCACCTGAACCACACCTTGCCAATGGCCGGATGTGCAAATTCGACCCACAAATCCAAGACAACGCTAAACTATTTACGAGATACATGGATGACATCCTGAGGGAGATAAAGCGCAGTGAACTTGACAATAAACAAGCAGTAATCAACAACCTGCATCACTACCTCTCCTTTACCATTGAGAAAGAAAATGAGGGCACCCTACCATTCCTTGACATGCTGCTACTCTACCAAGAAAGTCAGGTGTCGTGCACCTGGTACACAAAACCAACAGATACGGGTCTCATTTTAAATTCTCATGCGCTAGCTCCAAAACGATACAAACATTGTGTAGTTTTCTGTTTTGTTCATCGTACATACAGGGCATGCAGCAATTGGAAAATATCCCACAGCAGCAAAACTGAAAGCGAAAGCCATCCTTGAACGCAACCAATACCCACCATCTTTCTACGACCCAATAATTCATCAAAAACTTGAGAGCATATTCCATCCCACCAACAAGGTTGCATCAAACTCTTCCCAAATCACCATCGCAATAACAAGCAGATGGTGAAACAGCAGAACAGTCATCAATGGAGATGCCAAAGCGAGCAGTTTTCATTCAGTATAGGGGAAAATGCTCGGAGGTTTACGCACGCAACTTGCACAACAGCAAAGCCCCCTGCAATTTCATCTTCACCCTAAGAAAAATTAACTGTTTTTCCATTGCAGAAACCCCAGTAATGAAAGCCCTCAGGAGCGGAGTTATGTATCACATTAAATGTCCAGTGTGTAATGCTCCCAATGTAGGCCAAACAGGTCGGCATCTAATGACTCGACTCAAAAAGTACAACATACCATCATCGCCAGTGAGCAAACACATGCAGAAATGCGGCGTATCCTGTAATCTCGATGCCACAGCCATTCTTGCTACAACAGCACGAGGAGAAAGTTACCGCCTCACCCTGGAAGCACTCGAGGTAAAACCGCAAATGAACACAAAGGAGGAATATCGGAACAAAACTCTCACCATCAAGTTCTTTTAGTGACGGAAGTAAAGTCTACCCATAAAACTATGTCTGGGACAAGTTTGTATTACTTGCATATGATAAAAACAAATGACAGTTAATTATAATATTATTAAAATTTCATTTTAGGTTTAAAAAGGATAGTAAATATCGAAAAATTTCACCACAATTGTTGTGTGCTCAATTGATTATCTCAATAAAGAAAGTACGTATTAGAAAAACCTTGAGTGAATCGTCAGTTGATACAATCTGTTCTTAATAGACAAATAAAATTATTTATATTAAAAATGCGAGAAAATGCAAAGAAATATTATATGACAAAGAAAATTTAAAAAAAAGAAATGTAAGAGGGTGGAAAGCAGTTGGATGAAAACGACAGAAATACCAGGTCCAAGTAATCAAACACTCATATGAAATCACCACAAAAACAGACCTGTTGAATGGATGGGAAAGCAAAATGCATGGCAAAATTTAATAGTCTACGCCCTACAGAACAAGGCACTCTAAGAATAAGAATACCAGAGTAAGCAACCGTATGGATGAAGTCAATTTTTCCTCTTTTAAAGTCGTTTTTCTCCAGAACCTGGTTTCCGACGGTGCCTTTGTAGGCACTTTATTGTTGTAGTGACAAATTTCTTGGCCGTATCCTTTTCTGACGCTAACTGATGGCTAGCCGATGAAATCGAATCTGAAACATCTTGATTACAGTGAAACTGCACTCATCACTGAGCCACAGCTCTCAATAAAAGACACTAAAACAAATAATAAAATGAACAAAAGAAATAATAGTTTTTGTATGGCTTATTACTCTACCATTAGTTTTTTAACACTGTAATGAGCAATTGCTCCTTTCTTTTAAAAAACTTGTTCGTGGAATTAACACAGGCAGTCGTTATTCTCATCCTCTGGTAGCAATAACGACTGCCTTTTAAAAGCCATGCAAATTACAGCGCTTTTAAAAGGCAGTCACAGTCCCCCAGTAGGTTGTAAATGTGGGGGCTTATTTAGGAGAAGGCTAATACTTCTGGCCAATGTAACGCCGTCAACCTGGAATGTGACTGAACTTATAACGAGGACATTGGGCTCTGGTTTCAAAAGTGGTATTTGGTTTTTAATTTGCCCAGGCGAGACTCTCACAAGTAGTCGCAGACATGCCCTTTTCACTTAAAGAGGCCATCCATTTATTAAGTTCGCATGAAATTAGCCATTTTTCGTCCCCCCCTCCCTGTTCGCACCTGTACCTGTTTGCAGGCAAGTCCTCTCCTTGCGAAATTACGCTTTACTTTTTTTAACGTCTTGGTGGTTGCCATTTCGACGAATAAGTTAAACCTATATCATTGATTCTTCTTTTGTAGAAGCTCACGTGCATAAAATTGAAAAGTAAAAAATTGATGCCAGGCTATTGTGAGAAAAAAAAGCAATTATAATTGGATACCAACCAGGGCGTCCAAGAAGGCAACCTCCACGTGGTGACGCCTGGATACTGATTAGCTAGGTTATCCTGACTGGTTGGAAACGAATAGCCTTCATTTTAAGCTGTTCTTCCAGTACCATGGAAAAAATCGATCTCGTCGTTCATGTGATTTCGAATCTGGTTCGTCGTCGATTTGGAGAATGTTTTTTTTTTACCTTGTGCCGCCCCTGGTGGTAAGTGAAAGTTTTTTGTTTCTGGTTTCTTTCCAAAGCGATCTGCCTTTTGGCGGTGAGGGGAGCTTTGTTTCCCGTTTCATGAGGCCGGATCGAACTCACCGGGGTGGTCTTCAAATCTGCCTCCAACAGCTTACACACACACACACACACACACACACACACACACACACAGAGAGAGAGAGAGAGAGAGAGAGAGAGAGA
>RDPX01000202.1:1355497-1367300 GCA_003991215.1 Morbakka virulenta
CTCTCTCTCTCTCTCTCTCTCTCTCTCTCTCTCTCTCTCTCTCTCTCTCTCTCTCTCTCTCTCTCTCTCTCTCTCTCTCTCTCTCTCTCTCTCTCTCTCTCTCTCTCTCTCTCTCTCTCTCTCTCGCTCTCTCTCTCCATCTATCCATCTATCTATCTATCTACCCATCTGTCCATCTATGTAATTCAAGGGCTAATCCCCTCAGCGTATTTGGCATTACAGCCAGATTCTGGATACTTAACTCTGTAAACCAAACTATAGACTCCCAATATCTACTCAAATAAAAGACATATTGAAAAGGAAATTGGAGATCTGAAACATGCGTTTACCAAAGTTAATCAATATCCCTTGTGACTTTGGTACCAAGTTTTAGATAGGATTAAAAGTGATAAAAAGTTCATGTTGCCATTCCGCACGAGTCACAACCGGTAGAAAAACAACACGAAACTCTAGAAAGCGTCACAATGTTACCATATCAAGGCCCAAGTGATGATATTATTTTACAATAATTAAAGAAGAATATAAGACAGTTTGACGGAAAACAAATTACGAAAGCTACTTGCACTGTCGCAAAGGTGGGCACACAATTCGAAGTGAAATCCCAGACAACGAGAAAAACACAAAAATAGTTTGGTTTCCAGAATTATGTGTCCAGGCCTTGGTCGTAATGCCACATACATTGATAAGGTTAGCCGTTGACTTACAGAGAATGAGAGTAAAAGAGCACGGTGGAAAAGATAAGAACTCAAATGTATTTACTCATATTGTGAAGAGTGGACACACTGTTTTAGACTTGTAAATATTCAAAGGATTTATGTGCCCCTTCTTGCACTTCTATAGTTGCCTTTTCTCTTATTTTCCCCTTCACTCATCTTTTTTTAATCTCTGGCCCCAAATAGAATGGAATTAAAGAGGGTACGCATTACCATTTCTTTTGCAACTTTGGGCACTGTGGAACACTATGGGGGTACTGTGAGGTTTTAATACTTGATGAATTCATCTGTTTATATTTTAATATAAGTTAGGGGAACCTTTATATCGTTTTACTTTTTTTAAGTAATATTTTAATCCATGTTCGCCAAAACTTTCTCCTACTGGTGTCGATACCACTTTTACTGTTACCCTAGTATATCTTTTCCATTGTTTGGGTGTTATTGCAAGTAGGGACATTGTTTCGTTTCTTTCACCATACACCATGCACATTGTACAGTGCTGTTTTATACTGACAGTTTTCCTGGTGTATTTCCCGTTTTTCGTAGATCAGCGATTAAATTAGTATTACTCTGCTGGTGGCTGTCCAGTTACTCTGGTACTTAAATTATATTTAAAGGTGTCATTTATTTTAGACTTACGTAGATGAAGGTATTTACTGGTATGTCAACTTCGAAAAACTACACCAGTTGATATTGGACGATGTAAGTAGTCTAATTTTTTATTTTGATTTCAAGAATCTATTAGGTTATGATGATAATACGGGTAGAATCTCTTCCTAGAGTGAATGAATTATGAATCTACTAGATGTACAAGCTTTGTCGTGTCGTGAGTCCTTAGTCGTGACCTTATGCTGAGCTCAGAGAAAGCTTAAGACTCATTACGTTATAAAGATCCTACATCTATGGCTTATACTGAGTGTATATGGTCAAGAATCTTTTTTCTGCCAAAACACGGGCTAATTTTTCTTTCATTTTTTTTTAATTTTTTTTTTGCTGCTCCCTTCCGCTGCTTATCAGTTTCCCAAGGATCTTAACAGTTTTCGAGAAACATCTGTTAACTAATATGACTTTTGTTTTATTTTATGGTATTGCACATATGGTCATATGGTAAGGATGTAAGAGAACATTAAAAATGATGATTTTCATTTGTTTTATTTTATGGTATTGCACATATGGTCATATGGTAAGGATGTAAGAGAACATTAAAAATGATGAATTTCATTTGTTTTATTTTATGGTATTGCACATATGGTCATATGGTAAGGATGTAAGAGAACATTAAAAATGATGATTTTCATTTGTTTTATTTTATGGTATTGCACATATGGTCATAGGGTAAGGATGTAAGAGAACATTAAAAATGATGATTTTCATTTGTTTTATTTTATGGTATTGCACATATGGTCATAGGGTAAGGATGTAAGAGAACATTAAAAATGATGATTTTCATTTGTTTTATTTTATGGTATTGCACATATGGTCATAGGGTAAGGATGTAAGAGAACATTAAAAATGATGATTTTCATTTGTTTTATTTTATGGTATTGCACATATGGTCATAGGGTAAGGATGTAAGAGAACATTAAAAATGATGATTTTCATTTGTTTTATTTTATGGTATTGCACATATGGTCATAGGGTAAGGATGTAAGAGAACATTAAAAATGATGATTTTCATTTGTTTTATTTTATGGTATTGCACATATGGTCATAGGGTAAGGATGTAAGAGAACATTAAAAATGATGATTTTCATTTGTTTTATTTTATGGTATTGCACATATGGTCATAGGGTAAGGATGTAAGAGAACATTAAAAATGATGATTTTCATTTGTTTTATTTTATGGTATTGCACATATGGTCATAGGGTAAGGATGTAAGAGAACATTAAAAATGATGATTTTCATTTGTTTTATTTTATGGTATTGCACATATGGTCATAGGGTAAGGATGTAAGAGAACATTAAAAATGATGATTTTCATTTGTTTTATTTTATGGTATTGCACATATGGTCATAGGGTAAGGATGTAAGAGAACATTAAAAATGATGATTTTCATTTGTTTTATTTTATGGTATTGCACATATGGTCATAGGGTAAGGATGTAAGAGAACATTAAAAATGATGATTTTCATTTGTTTTATTTTATGGTATTGCACATATGGTCATAGGGTAAGGATGTAAGAGAACATTAAAAATGATGATTTTCATTTGTTTTATTTTATGGTATTGCACATATGGTCATAGGGTAAGGATGTAAGAGAACATTAAAAATGATGATTTTCATTTGTTTTATTTTATGGTATTGCACATATGGTCATAGGGTAAGGATGTAAGAGAACATTAAAAATGATGATTTTCATTTGTTTTATTTTATGGTATTGCACATATGGTCATAGGGTAAGGATGTAAGAGAACATTAAAAATGATGATTTTCATTTGTTTTATTTTATGGTATTGCACATATGGTCATAGGGTAAGGATGTAAGAGAACATTAAAAATGATGATTTTCATTTGTTTTATTTTATGGTATTGCACATATGGTCATAGGGTAAGGATGTAAGAGAACATTAAAAATGATGATTTTCATTTGTTTTATTTTATGGTATTGCACATATGGTCATAGGGTAAGGATGTAAGAGAACATTAAAAATGATGATTTTCATTTGTTNAAAAGGATGTGAGCACAGTTTACTTTCTGGACTTTGCTGAGTTCTGGTGAACAATGTCCTCCGCCTAGGAAGATATTAGAGCTCAGGACTTTGAAATTCCAAAGGATTTTTGGCTTTTGCACAATATTTACCTGAAATTTTGACCCGAGTTCGCCAGCAGGACATTGCGGTTAACCGAAATTTCCGAAATCACACTTGCAAAAATTGCGATTATCAGGTTGAAATATATAGTGAAAAATCCGTTTCACAGGGAAGATTGCAATTAACCGAAAATCGCGTTTATCCGAATTGCGATTATCCGAAATATACTGTATTATATTTTCAGCAGTGTCAAATTTGGAAAAGCAGTTGGTAGGAAATTTGCAGGCCTTAATATTTTTCTGGGGTATATTCTGCTTTCCTGTTGACCCCAAATGGACACTTTGGCCTTCCATTTTTACCAATTAGTACTATTAGTACTGTTGAGGTATCGCCTTAAAAAACTCATACAAAGGTTCATCCTGTTAACCACATATTTGACAGTGGTAATTAACATGTATACATTAATGTTGTTTTAGTTAGTTAATGGAGATTATACTATTTAATTTTATTGTTTTTCAGTTTTTATTTATTTTATTATATTTTGATTTTGACAAAACAAAAAAAATTGAATTTTTATTTTTTTATTTCCATTTTTTTAAATAAATTTTTAAAATAGTTTTTAACTTTCAATCATTAAACAGTTAAATGATTATTTTGTCTTAATGTAAACATGTTTACAATGCAAGATTCATCTGAAGATGATCCAATGGCATTTTTTTCATTAAATATACGTTTTGGGAAATGGCCCTTAAAAAAACAATTTCAGTAGTCAAAATCAAGCCCCTATTTGTAGACCATATTTGATTAGTACAAACAGAGGCACCATTGTTTACAAGAATCATTGCTTAATGTATGCAGAATTCTATGCTTTCTCCCTCTTTGACAGGCGGCTGCAAGGATGGTGGAGACAATGTTAACTAAATCAGGAGAAGATCGCGATACACTTTGTAAAGCGACGAAAACCTTAGCTTCTTTTGAGGTGGGTTGACCAACTATAATACTTCGTCATTTTAAGAGAAGTAGTGGAAGGAGCCTGTTTAAATCACGAAAGTATCTCATTGATTTTGGATAGACAGAATATGTCGTGGTGATTTAGAAACCTTCTCGCCCCAAATTTCTCATACTTAAAAAGGGTTTTGTAAAAATTGATCTGAAATTTTATTGCTATACCAATTCCAAAAGCTATTATTTCGTCAAGATTTAAGGCGATCGACGTCCTATTTTTGTTCCTTTAAGTAGCGGTTGGCTCGAACTCCTTACCTCTCTCTTACTGTCTTAGACCGCCTCAATTCTAATGATATATAACACGGTCTATAAGTATATCTGAAAACAATACGTATCTTTTGCAGGAGTTGTATATACCTCTATTAGACCCCCTTTTCTCTACGTTTTTGAATTTGAGAAAAGTGGGTTTACATACGCCTGTTTAGCGCCTTGTGCTACAATTTTTTGAGTTTCAGAAAATATGAAAAAGTATACCTCCGTAATTGCATTTTTTCTTTTAATAAGGAAACATTTGATAAGCTATACTTTTTTCATAGATATTGATCACAATGCAAAGCAGATTGGATTTACTTATTTTTAAATGGTTTCGTTACTGGCACTGATTATCCCCAATACACCCTGCAATGAGACAGTCCAAACACCCTGTCAACAGAAAGCAAATCTCCATTAAGAAATAGGCAATTTTGGATATCGATGAGCCGTTAATGTCTCATCAACCTCACAATAAATCAATGATACCAGTATTTTTCGCTTATGACACTGTCAAAGTGGGGGAGGGGGGTTGAAGATATAAAGACCAGTTATGAATATATAAATAGTTTAGTTTCTGTTATTTACTTTATTTGAATTACCTGAATTTTAAATCTATTGTATTTCTTCTTTCTTTTGTTCCCAGATACTACGAAAAATGCCAAGTGTCCCACATTTGACACAGTATGAAGTTTCCCAGTATCTGTCAATATTATCAGATGAAATGGTATTGAATATTGTACTAGTCATTGTGATTAACTTAAATAAGTTTACCAGTTACAGGAAATTACTTTCTTTCCATACTGGAACTGAAGACCACCGAGTTGCACCAGAGTTTGATGATAATGATCCCTTCCTCACTGTAATGTTTACTTGCTAAATGGATGCATCCGTTTTTATACCACAGCTTGATGGTGGTGATGGCAACCATTATTATGATAACGATAATGATGATGATGATCACCCATTCATGTTTCCCATTAACTGGGCATCGAATGTCCGGGCAGGATTTTATTTTTCACATAGAGGATGTCATAGTAAAATCATTTGAATCGCTTTCTGCGTGCTGTCCGGCAGTGTGTAGAAAAGTGGAACCTGCTTCCATTAGTGTTAGGTGTTATGTTATCTTCTGAAGATTGTTATGATCATGGTATTTGATGCTCTGTGTTACGCGAAGCTATTTTTTGGTATCCACTATTTATCGTCTAAGTGACTTGTCTAGTGTAAAGAGCCTGGATACATCCAGTAAAACCACGTTAACAGTCACTCTAAAGAAGCTGACCATAGTACTTTTGTGCAACCGTAATTTGTAAGCTGTGTTCATAATTTGTAAGCTGTGTTCATAATTTGTAAGCTGTGTTCATAATTTGTAAGCTGTGTTCATAATTTGTAAGCTGTGTTCATAATTTGTAAGCTGTGTTCATAATTTGTAAGCTGTGTTCATAATTTGTAAGCTGTGTTCATAATTTGTAAGCTGTGTTCATAATTTGTAAGCTGTGTTCATAATTTGTAAGCTGTGTTCATAAGTTGTAAGCTGTGTTCATAATTTGTAAGCTGTGTTCATAATTTGTAAGCTGTGTTCATAATTTGTAAGCTGTGTTCATAATTTGTAAGCTGTGTTCATAATTTGTAAGCTGTGTTCATAATTTGTAAGCTGTGTTCATAATTTGTAAGCTGTGTTCATAATTTGTAAGCTGTGTTCATAATTTGTAAGCTGTGTTCATAATTTGTAAGCTGTGTTCATAATTTGTAAGCTGTGTTCATAATTTGTAAGCTGTGTTCATAATTTGAAAGCTGTGTTCATAATTTGTAAGCTGTGTTGCTGTGTTCATAATTTGTAAGCTGTCTTCATTTTGTAAAAAGTATCGCATGCCCTTTTTCCATTACCAACATTTCCCATTATCTGATCCAAGTTTTCAAACTCCTTTTTACATTTGTTTTTCAGATCATTTCCTGTTGTATATTTTAATCGCCAGTTGCCCAGAGTGATAATATCGAATCTGAAATACCTGAGATTCTTTCAAAAGTAATTTTTCATTGCGTAATTTAAATATCTAGTCGTCGCTTTAACTTGTTTACAGTTTTGATCAATTTAAGGTATGTTATTGTGAACCACAAATCTTATTTCAGCTGTTTTTCTACGTGCATTATGCATTCTGAAGTAAATTACATAAACCATTGTTAAATAACGAATTATGGGCCCGATAGTTAACGTTAAGTTTACTCAATTTGACGTTTGATACTTTATTTTTTACATTACGTAATGGTCAAAAAATTCTGATCCAATTTTTTCCTTCCGTCTCTTGCGAAATCAGACATGTGGCTTTTTACAAAAATCGGACGAAACTGGCGGTGGAATGTTTTGTGTTAGTATCCTTTCATCCGTTGCTGTATCCTTTCATCTGTTGCTGTTAACATTAATTTTCTTTAAAACGGGCCTATATTTATTACATTTTTAATCTCATCTCCGGGTTATTAGTTTTGTACATGTTTATGTATGGTTTTTTATAACTATCAATGTCGATCGATCAATATATAACTAACACTTATTTATTGATCGATCGAATTAAACAACAAATACCCAGTACTTAAAGAGAACACTTTGTGTCTATCGAGTTTAACCAGTAAGAGACCAAGAGTATACCCAAAATTGTTAATCATGATTCAGCTATAACACAGTATTTACTGCTAGCCGTGAATCCAGTGAAAATGTTGAGCTAAAACCGTTCAAAGTAATAAGTGAAGTTTGGTCTGCCTTTGATTAGGAGCATTGGAGGCAATTTTTTATTCAACTTTCTTCGGCCCCACTTTGTAGACTCTTTTATTGCTGCAGACAGCCAGTTACAGAAAGTGGCAGGCTTTCTTTATTCTCTCTTTGTTTTTCAGTATTGATAAAAAATTTTGAATTTCTGTTTCTTTTTCTGGCGTCTTGATCGAGTGCCAGCGAAATAGCTGTTAACCAAAATGACCGCTATTTTAATTCCAATATCAATAAGGAGTATATGTCGTCTTCTTGTCCCCTGTGGAGGACATTGGCTACCAGTTTATGCCAATCTTTTCTGCTTTCCAGATCGGATTTATTAGCTGTTGAACTTATATCAACCTTTAACTACCAGTTTACGGAAAATTTGCTTTTGTTTTTGGAAATAGGGATAAGAAATTGTTTCCTAAAAATTGGTGCTTTTAGAGGAGACGATAATTTTAATTTGATATCATAGCGGTATATTGAGAGTGAGATAAACACAGCTGCTCATAATTTCAGAATCGACCAGAAATTATAACTCCCATGTTATCTCCCATACTCTAATTTTATCTCCGGTTTGCCCCCTAGTTAATTTCAAATACTGTCAATGCTTGCCGTGCTGTGTTGTTTGATAACAGATATGTGAAATGCGTATTGTTATCTTGGAATGTAGCTCTGCAACAAGTTGAAGGTTGTCGTTGAAAAGCGAACTGGAGAGAATTTGTTTGCTTTAGTTAAGCTTCGCAATTGAATAGTTTACAATTCGTTATTGTAGTTTTGGGAAATTTCCTTCACTCTTCTCTTAGATTTACACAAAAGTGTCGAACGTTTATGCCAGACAACGATAGAGTCAATCGTACAAGAAAGGTTAGCCCTGTTGTTACTCTGAAATGCCTTGTCAAGATTTTGGTAGCATATGTTTATTTAATATGGTTTCAACATCTCTGCGGCAAAGATCTTAAGGAGGCAAATGAAAATGCAAGGCGATGGCTCGAGACGTGGCGCGAAACGCTATCATGATGAAGATGATGAAGAATACGAAGAGCAATTTTTCTTTTCAAATTTACATTTTTCTTGACCCTCTTGCTTGATAAATTACCTAAAAAAATAATAAAAATACATAAAAGTTGTAAACCTAATCAGCACATGAAACAGAAAACAAAGCACGTTAAGAATGATATAGGTAATCAGTAACGTGTTTGGATAAGACGAAAAGGCAATATCTGAAATATCTAAATCTGATTTCAGAGTTCAATACAGTACTAGTATTTTTTTAGGGGAGAACAATGACTGCTGGAGCATGTCTAACAGCAGGAAATGTAAGATAAGACCTATCCCACTGCGTTTGTCTCGAGCCTTTTAACATCAAAGAACAGAAAGCAACATTTCAGTGCGGTTGGCCTTCTTCAAGTGAATGACGAAACAGCTTAGGAGAATAAACCAACCATTGATAGGGTATTGGCACGGCATTACAACATAAATTAGCAAATAAATAGGGCAAAGTAGATCCAAACGTTAAATTATACAACAGAAAAATGAGCAACAAGGAATTGTAGAAGACAGCAAGGAAGGCAGGGTGTTAGTGTGTGCAATATTATTTGTTGGGGATTGGAGTTGAAAAGCTGAAGAGATGAATAGTTTGATATGCTTTGCGAAAATTGCAGATTGAATTGAAATTTGGTAAAGGGAATTAAACGAACGTGCCAGTGAATATCAAGAGGCAACGGGTGAAAGCTCCGTCACATGGGCTGGTATTATGGGTTGAGTGGATGATGCAAATCCTACTTTAGGCCACAGAGTAACGCTGATTTATACTATTTTTGCGCTATTGTATGTCAGCATCTTGGGTGCGGAGTAGGGTAAGTTCATTTGAAAACTTGTAAATACTTTTACAGTTTCTCTTTTAAAAGTTAATGAAGACAACTGGGGCTATCGTACTTTTTAATTGCCATTATTATAGTTCTCATTAATTTTACAAAATATCAAAGCTAAGTAACAACGATTTGTTTGTTTAATTCCAGGTTTGGTGCCTTGTCATCAAGAATTTTCCGTTTGCTTTACTTCAAGAAGTGTCTGGAACAGAAACAGGTTATTTTGGGTTTTCTTTTGTATTTATTGAGGTTGGCTGTTAATTTTTATCATCGTATAAATACGAAGCAAAGTGTTTTACGCACTTTACTTAATTGTTAATCAAAGACTGCTCTAAATTTCATCTGCTAAATATTGTCATAAATATAGAGTCACAACAGGAAAGCAAGCATTCTTTGTATTGATTTCAAAAAAGCCTTGGATTCAATCAATAGGAAAAAGATGTTCAAAATACTAAAAGCTTTTGGCGTACCACCAAAACTTTTAAGCTCTATCGAAGCCCTATATAAAAACACAAGAACGTGTGTCATAACACCTTGGGGAGAAACAGAGTACCTTGAAATAAATGCTGGTCTTCTCCATAGCGATACCTTAGCACCCTATTTGTTCGCTATAGTTTTAGATTATGTCATGCGCATGAGGAGTCGGAGGGTTCCTCTAGTAATCTTCACCGATCTGGACTTTGCAGACGATCTTGCAATATTTACAGAAGGTTTTGAACAAGCACGAGAACTGTTCACCAGTCTGGAAAATGAGGCAGAAAAAGACTTGTTTGCAACGGAAAAAAGGCAGAGTTCCAAATATTCAAACACAACAGTTCAAGTGCTGTTCAAGTCAAGGATGACACTGAGTTGTGAGTGGTACAAAACGTTTTATATATTGGAGCATGGACAGAAGGTTCAGAGAAAGGTTTCTTGACTAGAAAAGCATTCGCGTTGAATCCTTGTTACAAGTTGAGAAAGATATGGTCAGCCGGTCTTTCTGTTTGCTTGAAAATACGACTATTTACGGCAACAGTTGAATTGGTATTCCTATATGGATCAGATACATGGACACTGGATAAGAAAATGATGAAGCAACTTGATGAATGTTATGCCAAGATGTTCAGGATGGTTAAAATTGTTCTGTGGCTCGCACACATGAATAATACTCAGTTGTATGGCAATCTTCCAAAACTTTCAAATAAAGTCAGGCAAAGAAGGATGCGCCTTTCTGATCATTGTGTCGGACACCCAAAGACGTTTGCTAGCAATCTAGTTCTGTAGCAACCAACTGAAGGGCTACCAAGTAGAGGAAGAAGAAAGTTGACGTACGTGGATAATCTGCTGCAGGATGCTGTAATAGCAACAGTTGAAGAACTGAGAGTGGCAATGAAAAGCGAAACCCAGTGGCGAGCTCGTGTCAGCGATGTGGTGCTTCCTGAAAAACGGCTGAGGTGATGTTAGGTGAGGTAAATATTGTATGAATTTGCGGCGAAGGAAAGGTACACCTTTTCAATAAAATATCTGTTGATTTTTTATACGCCCGCTGTTTTCTGGAGGGATTTATTGCTGTAGCGAGGTTGTATTGCTAAATTCATTTTATTAGACTTGGAACAAGGTTACATGCAAAAGTTGGCATTTAAACCCAAGTGTCACCTTGCACTCTTTATTTATCTAGATGGTTATATCAATGATATCTGGTAATAAACCTAAGGCAACTCGATGCTAAAAGTCACCCAAAGGGCTTAAATTTGGCTTTGCATAGAGAAATGGTGCTATGAAAAGTCAAGACCAAATGAGAGTGATTTGGTCAAGCCTGAAGTGCTAACAAGCTGGCAAGTAAGTGGGGTACAAACAAGTAAGTATTTGACCTATTCAAACCTGAATCTGGCTGCAAATAAGACGAGATATTTGAAATTTAGCTATGGCTTCTAGCAGTATTCTAGCTGCTGCTTCGAAGACATTAAAAGGAGTTTATCTGTCTGGTTTTACATGACTTTTAGCGTTTTAATCATTTCCAAATACAAGATTCCTTCGGCACCTGTACTAAATCGCTTTTATAATTTCCTGCGTCAAAGTGATTTGACAATGTTATTGCTAATTTCGTGCCAGAAGAATAAACTTCTTGGAACTTAATTAATGAAAATATTATTAGTGGTATCAGGAATGGGGTACAAAATAGAAGGGTTCACTGTTTATAGTGGCAACAGCACTTTTACTTGCTAATCTGTTTGAGTGATGTTACACACAACCCAGATTGTGGTGTAAGGAATTAGCTTGTTTTTCCATATTGATTTGTCCATATTGGTTTTTCCTTGCATGTTTTAACCACTTTTTCTGATTGTTAAAAACACTAGAGTAATTGCCGACCAAGGCTAAGGAGTACCTCCTGTCCATGAGCCAGACTAGTCCCTGCCTGGATCTCGGAGAGAGCTAATAGGTGCTTTACCTTGCTCAAGAGTGATGTAGAAGTAGTTGTGGCAAAGGGTA
>RDPX01000202.1:1373529-1383667 GCA_003991215.1 Morbakka virulenta
ACTCCTATAAAAACACTCAATAACAACTTTATTCACTTCCTTACTCCATTTAGTTCGGACATTGGTACGAGGATTTCGCTGGATAACGACCTGGGAAGCCTCGACCCTTCCCCTGCCGGACGAGGGACCTTCACAATAATCTCCAGTCCCATTTACGTCGTTATTTGTAATATTTATATTATTCATTGCACTCATAAGAGGTTAGTGGTGATAAGGTGTCACAACCACCAGTATTTTTATCGAGACACCATCTCTAGGAGAGCTGCCAGTCAAAGCTGAAGACACAATCCTGGCCATGAGACACGTTTACATCCCGCCAGACGTCAACCTGGTATTTACTACTGCGGTTGGTTTATTGTTCTGAGTTTTCCTTCTCATAGGACGATTGCCAACCAAGGTTTACGACCTCGTCCTGGCCGGAAAAAAGAAATAAAGGGACAGACTTAACTCCGCCGGACGTCAACCCGGTATTTCAAGGTCTCAGAGTAGGCTAACAGGTGCTACACCTTGCCTAAGGGTGACCTGGAGGTAGTTGTGGCAAAGGGTAACCTCATTCGCCCACGTCGAAACTCCACAACCGGATTATTATTATTATTATTATTATTATTATTATTATTATTATTATTGTTGTTGTTGTTGTTGTTGTTGTTGCTATTGATGTATTTAATGTTCTTATCTGTATATTTGAAATAGTTTATCTGTTGTTCGACTGTTGTATGTTGTATGTTTTTCTCTTTTAGATTGGAGAATTAGCTATGATACCATTTAGGCAATGCAAGGAATTGCTTTACAAGTTATTTCAGGAGAATTACTTAAAACTTTTTGTAAGTATAGTCAACTTTTTGTCAAAAGAAGCTAATGTAATCTCCAGTCTAATATTTCCTTACTTATTCATATGTATTTGTTTCAATTCTCTGTTATTCACTGTAGTTTGACATTTGTATTGTAGAGTATAACTTGATGTGAATATATTGTATTGGCTCATGGTTCGCTAATTTGGAAAAGGAGGCGTAAAATTGCCAGTGTACCAGTCTAATTTTTCATAACAAATCAAAGGGATTTCTATATACTTCAACACTTAAGAATTTATCTGGTAACATCGTGTTAATCACTTTGCTGCCTGTTTTGAATTGAAGTGAAATGCTTTGGAGCAGTTAACCTGGATCTGATGAATATATGAAAGAAGCAATAATTAGATACAACATATTAGCTGACGAATAAAAATTGGCCTTCAATGACTCATATTACTGTTCATTAAACTGTATTGTGAGGCACAGTGGTGACAACCACAAAGCTATTCTGTATTTCTTTGCTTTGGGCAAACTTTGGGCATCGTTGGATTCACATTCAATGGTAATTTTATTTTGACGCTAGCTTCAATGAGAAGTTGACAATTATTTTTAACTGCGAGAGCTTGATAGGTACATAGCATGTATGTATGTATGCATGTGTTTGCGGTGCTCAAGGACTGGTGTGGACATGTGTTAAAAGCACATAAATGTCTTAGCGGAATACAGAGCTTCTCCCAGTCAAATCAACCCCACGTGCACGTCGTGAACACTGCTTCGCTAACGGGGCTCTGGTGGTCGGCGAGTGTTCAGCGCCGTAAATCTGAACCTCCACTGCCTTGTGGATTAGGTTCTTTAACCAAAGGCTAAGGGTGAGGTAACCCTGAAAGAAACCTCCAGAGGAGCTTAGGCCCTATCAGCTGAGGCACGCATGACCCACCGGCGTGTGGAGTATGCTCTAGTGCCCAGCAAACTAAGCCCCAACTATGGGCCAAATGGCATAGGGGGTAGAATGGGCTCCTGTAAATCGTGGTGAAGGTAGCCATTCTAGGAGACGCCACCTTTGATATCAAAGGCAAGGAAGCTGTAATGTAACAATTTCAGATAGTATCTCCGCTAGGTATGTACTGTTCTAGCAAGTTGATACCATTTCGGCTTCTTTCTTGTGGCCGGGAGAGGTGAAAACTCCATGATACTAAAACCTGCAGACAAAGCAGTTTGTTGGCCATCTTGGTATTGCCTGTCGCCCGCTATATGGCTGCCGAGTCTTAGAGAGTGGTATAGGTGTTGTACAAGCCTATATCACTTAAATCCCTTGATGTACAGATGTCTCTTGACTTTTTATTGAGATTGTCATTCTATTTACTGAAAGTCCTATGGCGATGGACTAGTGCTGACGTGTGCAGATTTAACCAATTGGAAGCTCACAGCCACAAATCTGCACATAGGCGACAGGAGTCTTATCTTAACATCGTTGTTGTGTCTTAATGTAACAGGGGCATAGTCCGGTGGAGGTTCTTGTGACTGAGCAGCCCTTTTTTAGGGATAGCACTGCTCACCCTAATTCTTGGGAAGGTGCTAGAAAAGGTGCATCGAACATTGCCTGTCACATCAACAGGCTGACGGTGGTTCATTTTAGCAGGACGACAAAACATGGAAGAAACACTAAAACATTTTCAAAAGATCGAGTGAAACTAAGTGTTTGCTGTTGGAATGTAAGGACGTTATTGGACCAAAAAGTATCTAATCGACCAGAAAGAAGAACAGCCCTTGTGCCAAAAGAGCTTCAAAGACTGAACATTGATATTGCAGCTCTGTCGGAGACACGTCTCCCTGGTGAAGATCAGCTAACCGAAATTACATCTGGTTTCACACTTTTCAGGGTTGGCAAGCAGAAAGGTGAACGTCGTGATGGTGGTGTAGGTTTTGCAGTCAGAACAACCTTATTAGAACGTGTAGAGTGCCCCTGTAGCATTTCTGACCGCATAATGAAACTTCGAATTCCGCTCAGTTGTGGTAGATATGCAACCTTTTTCTCAGTTTATGCTCCAACAATGCAAGCTAGTAAAGAAGCCATTATGACCTTTTATGACGATCTGCGTAATGCTGTCAGTTCTGTTCCAGCTGATGAGAAACTTGTTATTCTGGGTGACCAAGCTTTGCGTGTACAAGGCTTGTATCTTGACAGCTCTTTTGTATTCTTGTGAGACATGGACCGTACATCGAAGACATCTCAAACTACTTGAACACTTTTATCAGAAATGTTTGAGACCCATACTCAAGATCAAGTGCCAAAGCCAAACACCTGATAGTGAAGTCCTTGTCAGAGCAGGATACACAAGTATCGAGTCAATGATCATCGCGAATCATATGCGCTTGGCTGGCCATATGGTTCGTATGGAGGACGATAGACTCCCTAAGCAACTGTTTTATGGGCAACTCCAGACTGGAAAGCGACCACAACACAAACTCAGAAGAAGGTACAAAGACTGTATCAAAGAAAACCTAAAGAAACTAGGAATAGACCTTAAAAACGGGAAGAGACTAGCCTTAGAAAGAGCGACTTGGAGAAGGCATGTGAAGACAGGTTGTGCATTGTTTGAAAATAGTCGCCTGGAACATGAACGATTAAAGCGTAGGTTGCGCAAAGGCTGGGAGAACAACCTCGATGAAGGCACAAAGAGCTGGAAGTGTGTCAAATGTGATCGGATTCTTCTTTGAAAAAAAGCTGGGTTTGTCAATCATTTGAAATCCCATGCCAGATCAATGCAACTTTCTAACCTCCCTCCAAAGCCACACAGTCTGTCATGTGTAATGTGTGGCAAGGTTTGCAAATCAGCGCCAGGTCTCAAAAGACACATGGCTGTACACAGACACCAGATTTCACAAAGTGATTCCATCATTCCACCGGAAGCTTCTTCTTTCATCTGTCAACTATGTTTCAAGCATGGCAAATCAGAAGCTGGTCTCCAAAGTCACTTACGAGGTCACGCAAGAGAAGACAGAAATTTTACTGACAACAGCTGAAGTCATAGACGGCGATTATCTGTCAAGATGGAGCAATCACCTTGTATGCATGTGTTTGTTTTTGTATGTTTGTATTTATGCATCTATGTATGTCTTTATGTATATATCTATGTGTGTATGTCTTTGTGTATGTATGTATGTATGTATGTATGTATGTATGAATGTAATGTATATATGTAAATATGTATGTCTAGCCAGACAACAGTTAAACATCAGATCCCAGAGAAAAATATTGCTGAAGTTCGTAGAACCTTCACAGGTAAGTACCATTATTACATTTTCCTAAGTCCCATACATGATACCCTCCTTTTAATACTCCCACCATCTCTTTTATTTTAACTAGGAGGTGTCCCGGGCTGGTGATTTTGCGCCTTCCAGAGCATTTTATCTTTTTGGACTTGATCTTCCACAAGTTGCCAGATTTGTTATCAGAAATTGCTACCAGGTATTTTTCTATTTAAAAGCTATAATCCGTAGTGATCACTAACACCAAATTCAGTTTGAAATGTTTTTAACTTCTATTATAGTACACATTTTGAAAACATTGTATGATTTATAAGGTCCGTTCACATATGCTATGGCATTTAATGTTCGCTGGTCCCAAATGATTGTCTTTTGTGATAATCAACCGCACATCTGAAGGTGGCATATTATATTTGCATGACATGAAACTTATGATGCTAGGTAGAAGGACAAGGTGGAAAACAACAGCAACAACAATAGCAACGAAATTTAGAATAATTCTTGCAGTACTAGACGCCACAATGCAAGGTCCCACCAGAGTTTATTTTCTATTTTCATTCTGAAAGCGTCTCACTTGTGAATAGAGATGAAACTACATTGCGTTCTATATAATGTTGTAATTCGCCTGCATAAAATTGCATATGAATTTTGGACAATACTGAATCTATTAAATAACATCTTTAATAGCTTAACATTTAAGATTTAAGACCCTATAACATATATTCATCTGTAAAAACATGTGGCAGCCGTAAACACCAATCTTGAACGACACTTTCACTTAGTTGCCCGATAATGTTGTTGTAGTTGCCAACCACACAAGACCAAACAGTCATACAGACAAGGACCAGAAATGCAGGGGCCCATTCCGAACTAAAAGGGTAACATCCACGCATCAATCACAGCCAAAAAGCCGAGGGTCATTTATTGCAAAGAAATTATGGAAGGAAAAACAAAAAAATGCAGTAGCAGAAAACGTGCTTGAAAGTTCGTTTTAACATGGGGCAATGTTAATGATAAAATAGATATTTTGATGGGTTTCGTTCTTGATATTTTTTAACCGTTCTAAGTAGTCGAATCATTTTGAAGTAATCGAAACATTTTGAAGTGATGGAATAATTTTGAAGTGAAAGCAGTATCCATGGCTTTATTTAGTAATTGAATATATTTCAATGCATTATAATCACCATCGGCAATTTGTAATTTATTGTAAATATTGTTTATTCCTGTCAATGAAAGAAAAGAAACAGAGTAGTAAATACATCAATGATCAGAAAATACAGATCAACGACAATTTGTGACCAATCAGCCAGCCATTAAAGGAGCTGGAGTGCTGCCCTTGGCCAGGCCATCTACCTGACGTTAGAAACCATCATGGGTCGGCATCAGAACATTACAAGTCGACAGTTTTAACAAATCAACGAACGTTTCTTTCTCTGCAGGTGGAATTGTATACCTCCCAGAATACAATAGCTCTGTACAATCCTCTATGGCTTCAATTACTTGTACGTTAGCATATAATGATGTAACGTCAAAACTCACGATCTCGTCATTTTCTGACAGTTCTAGCAAGTGTAATGAATCACAAATCAATTTTGTATATGATTGAATCTTGCATTTCTGGACGACCGAGAGCCACTCCGTACACTTCTTTGCGATCTTGTGGTAAAGTGATCCAGGCGTTGATAGGACTTGTCGGACTGGTATGTTTTGCTTGTGTACCTTGGCTAGACCGTACAGACGAGCTGATTGGCTGGCCCTGGTATGAAGCTTCTCGTAGAGGTCATTATCAATTTTCCCTTCCTGCAACAGTTCTTTTAATCTATTGTCAACCCTCACATGTTCTTTTAACACTGGATGTTTTTCATTTTTTTCCAGCAGGTAGCTCTTTATAAAATTGCAGTAAGTTAAGAATATTCAATAGTTTGCTCTCGTGCATTTCACATTTCAATACACATGCCCCCATTTCTTTATCAAAAGGTACAACGATCAATTTGTTATCATTCAGGTATTTTTTGGTCATAATGATGTTGCGGGACGTTTTCTGTTTCTTTAATTTCTTGGCATAATTAAGCGTCTTGACTTTAATATTTGATACTGTCTATCAACTTCATTAGCTTTACAAAAATGAAGAAGCCCATCTAGTTCTGCCAGGAAATACTTTGGTTGAAATTTGTCGATAATAGCATTTCTAACACCACCGGTAAAGGCTGTAGTACATAATCTGGTTGTATTTCTTTCAACCCACACGTCGTAACTGTATTATCCACGCCGAGCAAAGGTTTTCGTTGTTCCTCTGATAACGCGAAAAGTTTTTTGTTGTGAGTATTCTTTATATTTGAGAATTGTATTCGAGCCCGAAGAAGAGTGTGATACTGATACGGGTAATTGCTCTCAAACTGAATCCTTTGCTATATACCTCCTGTCCTCTACGTTCAATAGAATGAATTTTGATCACTGCTTTAAAGTAATTCAATAACTAATAACTGTATCGATTATAATAGCAATGCTTTTACAGCATATTAAAGAAGACCTTTCTATTTCCTGATAGTTGAGCAAAAAGGAATGGAATATTTATTGGTTTCTTTATTTCATATCGGTATTTGATTTGATGTTTTAGACTCTTGGAAATTTAATAACAAGAAGGGAAAAAGATCTTGCAGACAACAAGTAAGCTGCTGCTTTTCATTGGTCTATGACTTTAATTCAGTGGATAGGCATGCTGATCCCCACTCTATTTTGTTTGTTTGTTTGTTTGTTTGTTTGTTTGTTTATTTATTTGTTTACTGATTTTTATATGATTTATGATGTAGTCCGAAATCTCACTGTCCATTTTACACCCATCCAAGATTTTAATCCTTATTTTTTCTGTCAAATCAGGTCAAGTTCCTGTTACTTTAGTTATTTATTTTCTTTTAATGTCTGTTCCGTTATGTCAGATAAATGAATTTATAGATTAGATTAGATAGATGGATAGATAGATAGATAGATAGATAGATAGATAGATAGATAGATAGATAGATAGATAGATAGATAGATAGTAAGATAGATAGATAGATAGATAGATAGACGGATAGATTGATAAAGATAGATAGATAGATAGATAGATAGATAGATAGATAGATAGATAGATAGATAGATAGATAGNTTTGTTTGATTTATTTGTTTACTGATTTTTATATGATTTATGATGTAGTCCGAAATCTCACTGTCCATTTTACACCCATCCAAGATTTTAATCCTTATTTTTTCTGTCAAATCAGGTCAAGTTCCTGTTACTTTAGTTATTTATTTTCTTTTAATGTCTGTTCCGTTATGTCAGATAAATGAATTTATAGATTAGATTAGATAGATGGATAGATAGATAGATAGATAGATAGATAGATAGATAGATAGATAGATAGATAGATAGATAGATAGATAGTAAGATAGATAGATAGATAGATAGATAGACGGATAGATTGATAAAGATAGATAGATAGATAGATAGATAGATAGATAGATAGATAGATAGATAGATAGATAGATAGATAGATAGATGGATATACAGATAAATGGATAGACAGATAGATAGATAGATAGATAGATTAAAGCCCCCGATGTTTGTTTCCTTTGACACTATCGAATCGTCTGCATCATGGCTTTGCGCTTTTTCATCAACGCAGCTTTTCTTTCTAAAGCAGATGTCAGAAAGTAAGGAACAGAAAAACCAGAGGCTAACTGGATATCATCTCTAATTAGCTGGTCATAAAGTCTTTGGAGCTCATTTGCCCTAGGTAGATTATTTACTTGTTACTCTATGTATCTGACGGACGATCACCCTCCTCGCTAGCATCTGGTAATTTTGGAGTAGTATAGGAGAGATTTTTAGTCACAAAACCATCTAAAAATGCTAGTGGATTTAACTAACAGAAAGCTGAGCTACATCGAGTTGTTTTTGGGGTGGAGGCTGGGGGGTTTTAGTATCTTAACCATTTAATACATTTTCCATAGTTTTTTTCATTTGGACTTAAATAATGTTCTCTGTTTTACTAAACGTTTTGCAGGAGACTGCTAGATAAAAATGAGAAGATTGAAGCTGTACTCGCGACAATTGGAGCGTCTGAAGAAAATACAGAAGTGACACAAGAGCTGGAAGAGCTAATAACCCCAGTAGAAAAGGAGCAGCTTGAAAAACTAAAGATTGCTTTAACAAGGTAATTTTTTTAATGTGATAACATATATTAATATATAAAAACATATTGGAATAGTGCATTACATATATTATTTTCATTTGGGCTTCATTGTGCCTACTTAGAAAATGGGAGACATATTGATACAATAGATGTAAGAGCTTTATCATGTCATGAGTCGTAAGCTTTTTCCGAGCTACGTTTCGAGAGATACTTCTCCCATGGTCAGGCTGGGTAGCCGGGAAAAGCTTACGACTCATGACATGATAAAGCTCTTATATCTATGGCTTACTCTGAGTCCATAAAGTTCAGAATTTTCAATATTGATACAACCTGACCATCAGTTTCTTTAGAGCAAGACATTCCATTTCTGAAGCATTTTGCTTTCAAACTTCAAATTCGTAAACTATTTTACAGGTAAACATTATGGAATTATACAATCATTATTTCTTCTCTTTGTATCTATTTACAGAATAATTTACATTAAAACTCTACTTGTCTGAAAGCACGCGTCTTTAATCATTTAACGTGTAAAACTTAAAGTGTTTGGTCATTTTACATGTCACGTTTGACTCATTTCATGACTCGTTATTGTTATTTTTAAAGCAAAATGGCTACAATTACATAGCCCACAATTATGAACCATCAATTAATGTTAGTCCTAATAGTAGTAAAAGTCTTCCATACAAAGAAAATAAAACTAATCAGTCAGTATTTAATCTCCATGTTGCTTGAGTCTTGAAAATACTTTCAAGCTTACACTGTCCATGAATGCAGTTTTCTGCATCTCTGCAACTTACCTCAGCTAATCGTCCACATTCTAAGTGTTTGTTAAATACTCTTTCCATATCACGCAACACTTCTTTTGTGCCAACACCAAGAGTACCAATGACCACGCGAACAATCATGTCATATCCAGGTCTCCCTCTTAATTCAGATGCAAGTTCTCTATACTTGGCCATGTTCTCATTACTGTTCTCTTTTTTTTCTTGAATTAACCAACTGTTCAATTTTGATCTATTCTTATAAAATAAATTTCAAATATATGCAATATACTGTAAAGTTTAGAATAGAAGAAAGGTCAGCCTCATATGATTTACCTAGTTGTCTTCTTACAATTTCAATAAGAATTGTTTGGTTGCTTTGACTAAAATTTTAAGGGCTGACTGCCACTGCCCTTGTGTTCTTTGCAGTAATTTTGTTTCTACCACGCAACTCTGATCTAATAATTAACCCGGTCCTTCCCTTTTATTCCCTTACAATTTTCTTTTTCATTTCATTTCATTTTCTTTGATCTTATCAAGCTCGACTATCCCCAGATATATATACCCTTCCTGTTCAGATCCCTTCGTTACTTTACCACCCGGGAGCTCATCACCCTCACTTTTACCAATTTTTCCATTCTTTAAGGTAAGAATGATGCATTTTCGAAGAACAAATGGCATCCCAATATCTGTACTGTAATTGTAAACTGTGCTTACAAGTGAATCTATTTCTTCCTCATTCTTGCAAAACAGTTTTAGATCATCCATGAAGAAAAAATATTCTGCTTATACTCTTTCTTGGCCCATTTATAACATGCATTGACCTTCCTTTGAACTATTGTTATTAGAATCACGCTCAATATAAACAAAATTGATGATGAATTTGTGCTCCGATTATTATTGTACTTTCAATAGCTTTTGTGAGGTCACCATGTTTCAGCCAATCACGATTTCGCGTGTCTTTAAGTTGTAAAGTTTTACTTAAGAAGACACTTTGGAGTTTCTTACCAGTCTAATTGTTTTTTCTTCTCTTTCTACCACTTTGATCATAGGTTCCATGCTCTCTGTCTCTGTCTATCTCTCTCTCTATCTCTCTCTCTCTCTCTATCTCTCTCTCTCTCTCTCTCTCTCTCTCTCTCTCTCTCTC
>RDPX01000202.1:1383690-1394575 GCA_003991215.1 Morbakka virulenta
TCTCTCTCTCTCTCTCTCTCTCTCTCTCTCTCTCTCTCTCTCTCTCTCTCTCTCTCTCTCTCTCTCTCTCTCTCTCTCTCTCTCTCTCTTTCTCTGTGTGTGTGTCTCTCTCACTCGGTACCATATCCATTCCAGACTTTGGCAATACTGGTAGTTGCATATTCATACAAACTGTTCTTGTCGATTAATTAACACAGCCCTCAATGCTGATCAAACCGCTTCCTCCATCAGCTCTACTAATATACAACCTTTTTTGTGGAACATGCTGTACATAGTCATCACCTTACGACTTTTCCTATCTAGTTCTTTCAGTTCGTTTACCCTCCAACCCACAATACTGGCACTTTATTTTCTAATTGCTCTGAAATTGTTAGCATTAATGACGTTTCTGCTTTTCAGTTTTGATTTTAATACCCTTTTTTACTGATTTTATATTTTCCGTCATTATGCCTTTAACACCATCAGCTTCTAGTTCCTAAAGTATTTATAGCCCCCGTCCATGTCAATCCCCTTTATCCTATTTCAAGATGGTACCTTTATTCCTTTATATTGTGTTCATATTTTCTCTTTTTCATTATTAATATTCCACACTTCTTTTAGTCTGCTGTCGTCGCTAAATATATTACGTACTGTATTCATCAGAATGTCCAGCTGTTTCTCTGATTTATCAAAGAATTTTAAGGCATGCACAAATAACAGATTATTATCTCATGGTCCAGACTTACGAAATTCATAGTCTGCTGTCATTTTACGGAGAATTAGTAAAACTGAAATCAAACAAATAACGGAGAATAAAGGGGATAGACTATCACCTTGGAAAATACCCGCTTTGTTTTTACTTTGCCCAAGTCTTCTTCCTCTGATATCAATTCAATCTCCCATTGTAGCAGACTTCTTCTTAAAAGATCTTTGATGTTATCTCCAACTTTAAATATATCTAGGCATTTAATTTTTCATGAGTGTGGGACCATATCGAACGCTTTTTATAGTCAATCTAACCCATGACTAGGCCTTATGCCCTTCTTTTTACTACTCTTTGTAATAGTCTTAAAAATTCTGAAATTTATGGACTTAGAGGAAGCCATAAATGCATGAGCTTTGTCAGTAAGTAACAGGCCTTTTGTTCCTCTCTACTTTTTTCAGCATCCTTTTGCTCTTCGGTAGGTAGCCTGTTTTGATCTAGGTGTTGGTATATCTTCTCTGATAGAATGCTAGTAAAAAGCCTCCACATCGGTGCTAAGCATCTTATTTTTTTAGTTGTATAGATAAGTAATGACATCAGGATCCTGCAAAAATCATCCTGATTGCTTTTGTTACATTTGTGGCGAATACAAAACTGTACACAACAGAAAGTCTATAACAGACTTTGTACGAAAAAATCGTATTTTTCATACTTTGGAATGAAGCTAGTAGACCAAGACATATCATGGGCTCTTCGTGTTCTTTGCAAGACATGCGTAGAACGTTTAAGACAATGGGCAAGTGGAACCAGATAGTCAATGGGATTTGGGATACCAATGGTTTGGAGGGAAGCGGCAAATCATGTTTATGACTTACTTCTGTTCTGTAAATGTGACAGGGGTAAATAAAAAGACCCGCAAATCTTTAAGTTACACTAGATTTCCCAGTAGCTCATAATGGTCAGATTCCTTTTCCTAAGTTTAATAAGTTGCCTGATCTCTCCATTAATGAACATTCAGACGAAGAGCAACATGATTAGAAAGAACTTACTGATCTTGATGTTAATGACAAAGACTTTGCATGGTCTTCCACGCCACTACTGTTCGACCAGAAAAATCTAAGTCACCTGATAAGGGACCTTAGTTTGTCCAAGGAATCTTCAAAAAATATTCCTGGTATGCTGATAAAATTAGGTTTTACGGAGTACGCTCCTGTTGATTAAAGGTTATTTATTGACAGTTCCAAATAAACCCAAAAATGTCTTCTTCTGCACATCACTAATGTGTATGGATCAATACCGATTGGTCATTCTACAATCCTTAAAGAAAAGCATGATACAATAAAACGTGTATTACAGCATATCAAATGTAACGACCACAATTGGGTGATATGTATAGATTTTGAAATGGTGATTTTCTTGCTTGGACAACAAAGTGCCAAACGAAATACCCATGCTTTCTTGTTACTGGGACAGCAGAGATTAAGCAAATCACTGGACTAAAAAGGACTAGCCAGTAAGAGATCGACTTAATGTTGGGGAAAAGAATGCTATTGCTGTACACTTGGTCCCACGTGGTAAAATAATGTTTCCTCCTCTGCACATAAAGTTAGGGCTTATGAAACAGTTTGTTAAAGCACTGGACAAAGATGGAAATTGTTTTCAGTATATATGTAGGGAGTTTTCCATGTCTGGTGATAAGAAGTTAAAAACTGATATATTTGATGGACTTCAGACTCGATGATGTAACAAAAAACAGTCTTGCAAACCCTTTTTGAGGTGGTTTTTTTTCTTATGATACTCAATTTCCTCCTATCAAGCAAATGTTTTCCCAAATAAGGGTAGGTTGTAGAAGGAAAACTTGAGCTACTAGTACAAAATGGATATGAAATTCAGATTAAGCACCCTCCAGTTACTGAAGAATAGTTATAACGTTTCTCACCGTACGCTAAAAAAACATTTTTCTTGACCTGTGTTCTTCCTGTATATGGCATGACTTGGTTGGGGTTTTCTCATGCGCTTACTTAAAGGTAATTTTTTTATTATTATTTTTTAGAATAGAACATGGTGAAGTGCAAGTTGATGAGACAATTTTCATTTTACAGTTGTACCTGTCATTCAATTGATCAACAAATGTAAACCAATGATTGATTTTTAATGAACAGCTCCTCAAATCGGGAACCAAACTTTGATCGAAGATACTCGTAACGGGATAAGATTTCATCAGTCAGTAACATAATGTCATGATGAACTTCCTTGAGATCATTCTGATGTATGCACTTCAATGCCGAACAAACCGACACTCAGATAGTTTGTAGTAAAAATGGGCGTACACAAGTTGATGTTTTGAAAAACATTTGTTTAGCAAATAACAGATAAACTCTTTCAGCGTACCAAGTGGTACAAGTGCTCAGTATCCAGCTGTTATTCAAATTCAACGCAGAACATTGTTTTTGTTATCACTGGCCTTCATAAAGCAGGTGGTGAGAGGCAAGAATTAAGTTAGTGATTGTTGTAAACTTGTATTTTTTTGTGGTTGAGATCTATGCTGGTATCGATGTCGTATTTTCTCGATTAAGCGTCCACCTTCAGTTAATCTCCTTTTACCCTTTTTTACAATAGCTGCCTCTAGAAGGCCCCTTCCCTCCATCAAGTACCACCTTCCACTTCGAATACCGACACCCTCGCATCCTTTAACCATTAAAAGAACTTTGGCTTTACGCAACTGAACTGCGACCAAAAGGCTACAAATATCCTGAATCTTTTTACGAGCACCTCTTACCAACACATGCGCTTTAACAATGACATCTACTCTCAAAACAACGATGAAAAGGAAGCTCCTGCATCTACCTTTTCGGGGGAAAAAATATCGGGGAAAAGTGACGAAATTTTTTGCAAGTGACGAAATTTTTCCCCGATATTTTTTCCCCAACCAGCATTTTTCCCCGGAATTTTTTCCCCACCAGCATTCTTCCTCGATTTTTTTGGTTTGCTTGTATAAATGTGTTTTGTTTACACCTTTTGGCTACCATTATGAAAAAGATACCCTGCAAGCATTTTCCCGCCTTTTTTAGCCTTGCGCCATGAATGTGGCTAACGTATGGCGAAAGTAAGGAAATGAAAAGAAAATAACAACAATGATATAAACACAACAAGATGTAGATTTGAAAACTTTTAAAATCGTACAGCTTTAAAAACCAGTAAACGATACCTATCAAATACGTTTTATAAATACAACAAAAAATTGTGTATTCGAAAACTTTAATAGCTTTCAAATAAGTTCTTATCATTTCTGGAAGCAAGGAACGGGTTTTCAATTCTTTCAAGGACTTCTTTAAATTTTTCTACCGCCTCTATGATCCCCGTTCAAAATCAAATCACTGCGCCCTCATAAGTACTCGTACATCTCACAGATCTATTTTGAATGTAATGGTTTGATTTCTGATAGATTTAAAGAAACTTCTACGTCTGCTGGCGCTTTACCTTCATTGAGTTGTTTTGTTACTTGTTCAGCATACCACTTACTATATTTTTCCTTTTTAAATTTTTAGCTGGCTTATTGACAGTGATATCAGGCGGCTGAAATTTATTTGTAAGATTATGCGGAACAATAATAGGGGCACAATTGTTTTCCCGACAAAGTTGAGCTAATTCATCATTGTCTTGCCCCTAGTGTCCATTATAAAAAGACTCGTCTGCTCATCTGGGTAACCGTTGGATTCTCGAACCTTTTTGAAATAGGGAAAAATAATCTTGCTAAAAAAGTTGAGAGACTTTTCAGTGTTAGACCAGTGGTTTTCAGAAAATGTTGCATCAAAACTGTCTGGAAAAGTATACCTAGGTAAACATCTTTTAGTTTTCCCCTCATAGATCACTTGAATGGGAAGAAATTCTCCAGACATAGAAATAGCGAAAGTTGCAGTTACCTGTCGCTTGTCATCAATGGCTTTAATCGGAATGGTTTTCACACCTTTAATGTCAAAAGTGTATTTGCCAGGACTCAAGTAAGACAGTGGTGTTTGATCTGAGTTGATGATTAGTTCTTTAACAATATCATGTTCAAAATTACACTAGAAATCTTTTGGAAAGTTAATTTTTCTTCTAATAGAAATTGTTTAGATGGCTCTATTTTCCCAGTGGTGCCTTTCCTCTATGTCCATTTCATTGACTTGATAACTCCTCGTGCCCAATCTTCGGTTAACTCTAAACAGCCCCCATTTTCTTTGAAACTTGTCGGACTATTTGACCTCACCACTCCATTGCAGATAGCCATTACAATGCGGCGGCTTATCGCAGTTCCAGCAGCCCGTGTTCAAATCATAACGGTCTTTATCTTTTTAATGAATTCGTCTGAAACTATGTTTGGTCGCCCTTTCTTTTTAAAAATTGTATTCCCATCCTTTTCCTTCTTCATTTTGAAATTCCAGGCGTTAATGGTAGTTCTAACGAAAGTGTACTTTGGAAAAACGTTATTGAATCGCTCACTTGTTGCCTTGGGTCCATGAAGTAGTATATATTTCGCAGCTTCTCTTTTGATTGTTTCTGGGACAAATTTGTTATAATACTTTCTGATTTGTGTTGAGTTTTTAATCTCATTTTCAACCATCATTAGTTCTGATTGTGAAACATCAGCAGTTGCACTGGCAACAAGAGCTTGGGCATCAGTCTCTTTCCGACCTTTTAAAAAGATACGAAAGTCTTTTACTTCCCCATTGCTGTTAAACTGTTTTTTCCTTAACGTAAACAAATGTGAAATGCAATCTGCACAAGAAAAACTACAATAAGACAGATTCAAATTCGAATTTCTAATTCTCTGCTTATTCGAATTCAAACATCAGAAAAATATTTTAACAAACAAGACAGGAGGCTTCAGAAGATTTTGTTTTTGTTTTTCGTAATTGAGAAAGAGTATGGCTTATTCATTCACTACAACTGTTGCTTCAAGGGGATACCATGCATACAAACATACTTCTTGGACAAATGCTAAAGTGGGAGAAAAAGTTACCGTCGAGATGGAAACAAAAAAACCTCATTGGAAGTCGATCCATATCCATGTGCCATTAGAATTAAGAATCGATTCTTCGATAGCCTCATAACCGTATAGCATATCCCCCGTGAAATATCACGACATGTTCACTTCTTTATCGAGACCGAAGGCGGTAAGGTTATTGGTCATGTCAAGTCTTTGACCTATAGAACGTCGCCCATACCATCAGGAGGCTTAGAAATACCGCTACAACTTACGTTCACGTGCGACGATAAATTAACACTAGATTTGATGAATCGGTTTGTGACGAACCTTTATGATTGGAACTTTACTGGATTTGTTGAAGATAACAATGATGAAGATGATGAAAAAGATGAAGGAGGGAGTGACTCGGATGCTGATTTTAATATAAACACTAAAGGCAATGATAAAAACAACGATAATGGTGATGCAAATAACCATGACATAATTGTTTTAGATTAGCTGTTAGCAATATTATACCTTCGTTGTAATATTAATATTAACTAAATAAAAACTTCTTGCTTTGTGATATCCAAAGCCCTTTTTATGTTAATAATTGGTCGAGGAAAAATGACGAATTTGAAAAATTCGTCAGGGAAAAGTGACGAAATTTTTCCCCGACGAATTTTTTGCCCGATATCTTTTTCCTCGATAAGGTATATGATTGCTGAAATATTTATGCAAGAATTTGAAACCACAGCATTGTAGCAACAGTGGACCAAGAGCCAGCTGTCCGACGAAGGTATATTGACGACGTCTTTGCAGTTATTAAAGGAGATCATGATCATCTGCAAGGTTTCGTTAGGCACATCAGCAGTCTTCACTCAAATATCATATTCACTTTTAAGAAAGAAGAGATCTTGCATTCTTCTAAAAATGTAGAAAAAGGAAGAAAAAGAAACATGGCAAGCACAAGATGTGTACTGTGGAAATATTAAATAACTGTACCAAGTCACTTCTAGTAACCAGATGATGGGGGAGTATCTCTCTAAACGTAACTCAGGGAAAGCTTATGACTCAAAGACGTGACAGAGCATCTACAGCTATGACTCCCACTGAGACCATTAAGGCCAGGATTTCGGACTTTTAGCTGTCAATGACGTAAAGTTGCAGTTTTGTGGAATGCAGTGAGTGAATGCTATACCGAGTTCTTTTGTTTGCATTTTGGTACATACACCTGCGTCAGAAGCTGACATGACAGAAGTGTCATCGAAGTTTTAATCCACTTCCTCTTCATAAATAGCCCCTTTATTATCTAAGTGCTATTAAACGCCTTTCTCAATCGCAACTAGTTTTCCGTCAGCAAGAACTTGTTCTAAATTTTGTGTGCTCAGGAACTTTGTACTTGGATTCTCTTTTTTTATATATAACCAAGAGTAAACAATTATTTCTTGGAAATTCTTGACTTTGTGGATCCTTTGGAACCTATGGATATAGGAGCTTTAACGTGCCGTGACTCGTAACCTTTTTCTGACCTACGTTTTGCAAGATGGGTATCCCGTCGTCAGGTTCAGGCTTTAAATGATTTCTTGGTCCGTTGCTCCAGCATCAGTTGAATCATCTAATAGATAAGCTAAAAAACTACAGTTTTCAATATTTTTGCATTTGATTAAAGCAAAGGTTCAGGTCTTTGCATAACGACTCAAATTTGCGAATGCAAGACCTTTAGCAATCCAATAGCTAGAATTATAGACAATGTTTATTTTTGTACGGGGGGGGTTGTCTGCTGACATTTGGTAATTTGTTTTTATTAAGGACCTCTCCAGTGGGGCTACGGTGATAGGGCATTTGTTAAGGATATGTTGTGAAATGACTCTTTATGTGCTTTTTTTTTCACCCCAATGACTTATTCATAGCTCTTGTAATTTCTTCCCGTTTCAAAAAAATACAATCTGGATCCGAATAACCTGCCTACAAGAACCATTGGTTTTTGGTTCAGTGTATTCCAAAGCGAAATTTCCTTTGATATTTACGAAGCTTGACTATGCTAGTTCCGGTTTAGAATCGATCGTAAGAACGGTAATGTTGTTAGTGGAAAGATACACGGTACTTGTTGCACTTACGCACTGCCCAACGTGACTTCAATATATTCTTTCAAAAATTAATCTTGAAATAAAGTTTCCTTGTAGGATCCCGTAGCTGTTGTTAACAATGACGTGTACATTTAGGTATTTTTGCGTTCAATTGTACTTATGTACACCAATTTTTACCCTCGGGTTTATGTGGATGTAGAATGTGACACGTTGATTACAACCAAGTTAAACACAAGATCAAACGATTAACATTTTTAACGTGAAACAAGAATATATGAATACCTCGAGCCATACTTGCAATTTTATTTAATTTATGTAAAATCCAGGTTTCTCGTTTGCACAATTACCCTACGTTTTCCACCGAAGGAAAATGCAACAGAGGAAAATTGACTTGGAAAGCAGCCTGTCACGACTCGGAATATATAACTCTCTGACACACATCCACAGTAAAGTAGATCACAGAGACAGACACATACACATAGTAAGGTGTTGTTACAGTGACTTGAGTAGCTCTAAGATCTTACAAAATAGTAGCTAAAGTGTGGAAAAGTTAATTGCTTATAACGATAAACAAATCTAAATCTTGCATTAGCATTGTTCTTACCGCCTTTCTCTACCCATATGCCAATTGAAGATGATCGTGTGCACTTGCGATCAAACTAAAAACTTTGGAGATAAATGTTTCAGAAGAATCACGCAGAACAGGTAGCCAAACGTTGTCCTATTATAGGTAGAATTTCGAATTTTTGTAAGATAGAAAAATGTTTATAATATAGAAGAGATGTTCGATAAATTTCTTTCCACATTTCGAATGAACATGGAAATATCGAAAATGGTCAAGAAAAAGAGAAGAACAGCCGTAAAATATTCATAATTTATATATGATATTTTTGGTAAAATCAAATCGTATCGAAATTTTTGTGTAATTAGACAAAGTCTGTACCTTCGTTATCATCAAATCTACTTCTAGAAAGGATTCATCGGACGTTTATATAAAGTCACTTGCATGTGAGCTGCAAAAAAAGTTCTGAGCTCGATTTGTTGGTATTAACTCAAACGGATTTTCTTGCTACTAATGCAGCGCTTTGTTGAAAGACAGTGACTATCGGAATCTAATATTGGAAGATTTGTAAATTCAGGAAGAAGGTACATACCTCCCTCAACCTTATTCCGTCTTCTTTCAATCTTCTGGTGGTTGTTTTTCATGCACCACCATTTACCACCACGTTTTGTTTACCAGTACTTCCTTCCTTACTTCCCTATAAGCAGTTGAGCATGTTATTTGTCAAAGAAATTTTTCCAATTCACTTTGTTCCATCTCATCTATTGTACTTCAATCCAGGTCATTCTATTTTTTAATTCCCTCCATCCTGGACGTGCCTCTGTGTTCCCCTGTCTAAAGTATCTGGTATTTTTCATGCAGCGTTACCTAGCCAGTACCACGTTTACGTGATTGGTGAAGTTAATCTTTGGCTTCTTCGGTTCCCTATTTAGGACACTGTTTGGCTGTCTTTTTACGTGATTCTTGTGAAACATTTACCTTCAAAGTTCTTAGTGTGATCGTAAGTACACATGATCATCTTCAGTTGGCATATTTTTAGAGAAAGACAGTGAAAACAATGCTTCTGCGAGCCTTAGATTTGGTTACCGTTAAAAGCGATTAACTTTTCGATTAACTAATCGATAAAGCGTCCAATAACGTTCCTATAGTTTGCAATAGGTTCAATATTTTAAGGTTATTGAAAGAAGTTGGTCTACATACAAACCCTTCAAGTACCCATACACCCAGCAATACTTCTGTTGAAGAAATCGTCAACATTAATGTAGAACTATGCGATTCCTTTAACCTAAAAATGATACAACAGTTCTTTTCGTTGGCATTCATGTATTGGACTCCTAGAATGCATTATACGCCATTTGGAGCGCGTTTTACCGTCGCTTCTGCGTCCTGCTCTACAAAAGCGCTTAGTCATTTAATTTCAAAAATCTTTAAGAAAATATTCCATCAGATGGAAAGTTTTCACAGAAAGAGCATTTTTTACCAGAATTATAACAGATTCTGGGTCATCGAAAACTCTAAACCTGTACTAGAAAGACTGCACCAACTGAACAAGAAGAAAAACGCTATGTCAATATCCAACTTTGACTTCTCTACGTTGTACACAAAACTACCCCATTCAGATCTGATTGAAGTTCTGAATTCATTGACAGATTTTGTATTCAACGGAGGCAGGAAAACAGCAGATGGTTCTAGAAAATTCTTGACTGTGAAGGGAAAATCTTGCTTTTTTACGAGGAAAAGACATGATAACATGAGCTACACTAAACAACAAATAAAGCTCATGGTAAAGCATTAGATAACTGAATCTTTCTTTAGTATTGTTAACCTTGTTTTTAAACAGAGGATTGGCATTCCCATGGGAATAGATCCTGCACCTTTCTTGACAAACCTCTATCTCTATCACTACGAAAGTTCTTTCATCACTAAACTGTCACGCACCGAACGCTATCGTGGATTCGAATTCAAGCATACTTTAAGATTCATTGATGATGCTTGTTGTATAAATGACCACGATGAATTTGAAAATAGTTACCGCGAAATATACCAGCCGGAACTTCACCTTAAATATGAACACAAAGGTACACACGCAACATTCTAGAACTGGATTTTGCTATTAAAGAAGGGATTTTCGTGCATAAACTATTTGATAAAAAAGACAATTTTCTTTTTTACTTCGTTAGAATGCCTGATCTGTCTGAAAATATTCCAGAACATATTTTTTTATCTTATCATCTGAACTTTTACGGATAGCTCGTGCAACTCTACAGTATAATGAATTTATTCTCAAGAGCAAAGAACTTATTTTGAGGATCATGAAACAAGGTGCTTCTTGCTCCAAAAGATTCAATAAGATGCATGGAAAACACAGTGATACATTGACCACATTCAACAAGAACCTAACAGTATAAAAACACGAATTGATAAGAAATCTTTAACGTTTTCTCTCTCTCTCTCTCTCTCTCTCTCTCTCTCTATATATATATATATATATATATATATATATATATAAAAGATATAATAAGTTGGAAAGACTCAGAAAACTACACTATCCATTTCGACAAGCCTGTTTCGTGATTTTACTCACTCGTCAGGAAATGTACATA
>RDPX01000202.1:1395167-1426999 GCA_003991215.1 Morbakka virulenta
ATATATATATATATATATATCATCGTCGTAATCACTTTTCTTAGTCATCTATCATTTAACATTTTTCATCACGCTTCACCATTGTTTTATTCTTCATACATCATTATTTTTCTTTCTCTCTGGAAGTAGTTCATTCTTATGTTTTTCATTGTGTTGTCCTTTGTGTTGTGGTGTGGATTGTTCATGTATGGATTGTCCCATTATTGTCATTTAATCAGCCAGTTCCATCTTTATCTAAAGTTCTCTGGGTGTTTCACTCCAATACTATATATATTTGTGTAATCTTGTGTATTCGTATCAAAAAGTGCTCAATGCACATAGCAGAGCAATATGAATAAGGTCAAACACGAAAAATAAGAACTATGATTGCAACTAATAGTTTCACGATATTTCGATCATCAGGCAATAATGCTACAAATACTGTACAAGCTTTTTATAAACAAATAAAGTAGGTACCTCATCAAAAAATGAACGTATTACAATGCGTTAATATTCTGAGAAAGCAAGAAAGAAAAGAGGAAAGAAAGAAAGTCCCATGTGGATACGGTTTAAAATTACTAAAGAATGATTTAGTTTCAAATTGGGTAAATAGGTGTTCGGCTCTTTGTTCTAGAAAGGAGACCCTATGCGATTAGTCATTAGGTATGAAGTTGCGGAGGAGGAATTTGTTCATGTGTCGGCATTTTGAAATAAGTTGTGATCTTTTGTTGAGATGTTGTTTCTTGATGGTCTATGTTATAATGGACATTTTTTCAGTGAGACAAAGAAGGCATCTTTTTGTGTTGTTGTTGCAGCAGGGGCCTTATTTTAAGATAGACCAAAATATTTCGGGTGCTTTTCCGGTTTTTTCTTTACTTTCCATACAAAACTGGATCCAATTTTGAAGTAAGTATATTCAATTCATTTTTCTGCATTAATATAGCTTCAAGTTGTCATTTAGCTACTCTAACTGTTACTCTTTAAACAACTTACATTTTTCCTTAAATCTAGTGAAACACTTAAACTTCCTTGCATTTTATTCCCAACTTTTCTATACTCACTAGAATCTTTTAACTTATCATAATCACTGATGTATAATGCATACTAATGACAGAAAGAAGACTTATAGGTCGATATGCCAGGATCAGATGGATCGTCTGGATTCTTGAAGACAGGAATCACAATAGAAAACTTCCAAGAGGCAAAGAGTGAACAGTTTTGACAGCAAGAATCTGGACAAGGATATTGAATTGATCGAGTCCAAAAAAAGGAGCTCTTTGGGACCAGTCTTGGATCTATGATGACAGAGGCCAAAATCTCATCAGTTGCTGATGAGAAATCAGACAAATAAACACCAATTTCATTTAAAGAAGAATTGTAAGAAAAAAATCTACCAAAGAGATTAGACTTCTCCCTAGAGTGCATGGAAAACTGAACACTTTCAAGAAAAGGAGTAATAATTGACACTGTTGTAAATTTTCCAGAACCCTTGACTTTCATGTTTTTTGGAAGAAATTGAAATGAGTTAAGAAACCCCCTCAGAATAGCAAGATTTAGCATCAAAAATAACTGTTTTACAAGCATTGCTAGTCCGTCTGAAAGAAACTCGAAATAGGTCAGTTCATTTTCGTCGAAAATCAACATATAAATGATTACGATAGCAATGTCAGCAGTAGAATTAGATGAAAGGTCTTGTCGAAATGAACTGAAACAGTGACTTAACATATGCAGTGAAATCAACACGATCAGAAGATCCAAAAAGAAGTAAAGGTGAAACTGCACAGTGGTCAAGAACTGAAGTCAAAACAAGATCTAAAAGAGAAGGTTTTCCTGAGTTTGACTCGGGAAATTGTGTGGGGTGAATTTAAAAGCTTATATTTAGAATAGAAAATTGTTAACTTCCCTATAAATTGGCCTGAATCTCACAATACTGTCAAAACGTGTAAGAATGTACAAAATGAAGAATAAAATCCATCTATCAGCTTTATAGGGATTCTGATTTAACTGACACACGTGCTAACAGTAGCCATCACTATTTAAAATGTAAAAATATGTGGAAAACAAGTAGGGGAGAGCGGGGCAGGTTGGAACATGGGGCAGGTTAAAACATTGCATTTTTTTCAAAACCAAGGTGGCTGGTGCAGAGATTGCTGCCATCAAGGAATAGCCGTTCACATTGCTTATCTACCACATTGAACTCAGAAATATTGAGGAATCAACACAATTTTGAGAAAGTTTGATTTGATTTTTTGATGTCCAAGTAAATTTTTTGCAAATCTTTATTGTTCATTATTTTAGCAGCAGCTGCAATTAAAGTTGAATCCTTGTGTCAGCAGATTACTTAAACATTACTAGATCGAATGCATTATAGAATGTTGTGTTAGTTTCATTTGGTTTGTTTTATCTTACATGGGTTGCCAAAGGATATGTATGGGACAGTTATTATATTTAACAGACTAATGACTTTTTATATGCGTTTTCAAAATGTTTAGCTCTTCATTGTATCCAGAATTACCAAGACTGCCTTCTACTTATCCTTCCAGCAAAATATCCTACCTTTTAAAGGTGCGAGATTACAAGAGAAAAACACACCTTGGAAATACCCCTAAAGATGTAATGGAGTGTGCAGTTTATGAAGTGTTAATTGAAAGAAGGCCATGTTGCACAATGGCAAAAGTGTTTGAAATTCCTTATGTCACCCTTCGTGGTTACTGTTTAAAACTGAAGAATGATCAAGCAAGCAAAACTGGTCCGGATGATGAAGTCATAAGAGTTTGGTTGGAAAAGTTTGTGTATGCCAGGAGGTGTGCAGATTTTACACCACAGCATGCGATTCTACCAGTTCAATATCTTCTGAAGGCATTTTAGCTGTACGTTGTACTGGGCACAAAGGAAGTTTGGAGGTTGGCTTTTGAATATGCCAGTCGATTATTCCTGGATTTCCCTTACATGTGGGTTGAAAAGAAATGGCTGGAAGGGATAGGATGACTATTTTCCTGAAAAAGCACAAGAATATTTCATTGAGGGCTGCGGACGCTTCTGCTCTTGGTCAAGCTAGAAGCTTCAATAGCCATAATGTCTCACTATTTTTTGATAACTATGAAGCTGTTCTTGGTAAGTATGGTGCATCCCCTTTGTTTTTATACATTGGTATGAGCACACTCCTTCTCCATTCCTCTGGCATTCTTTCACATGCAAGTATTTGGTTGAAAAGTGTAGTTAGTGTTTTGAGGCCCTGTTCACTTAGACATTTCCAGGCTTCAATGGGAATGTTATCAGGTCCGCAGGCCTTCCCATTTTTCGTCCTCTTTAGGGCTTTTTGACTTCGCTTTTGTCAACACTTCTCACTTTACGCTTTATTCGCCTTGCATCATCTTCCCTTTGCTCTCTTGGGTTTTCTGTGTTCATCAGAACTTCAAAATAGCTCTTTCATCTATGGAGTATAGCTTGTTCTCCTGTCAATAGTCTGCCATCTGCGTCATTAATAACCTTCACATGTTGTATATCTTTTGCATTGCTTAGCTATTCTGTTTCATCTTCTTTTGAGTTCAGTCTGTTGTACATATCAATGTAGGCTTCATCTTTGACCTTTGCTACAGCTCACTTTGCTTCCTGACGTCGTTCAACATATTCCCTTTTAGTATCCAGATTGTTAGCATGATCATAGTTTTTTTTCATTTTTCTTCTTTTAATGCTTTCTTGCACGTCATCTTCCACCACAACGTCTCTCTATCCTTCTTTACACCTCCTCCAGTCACTCCGAGGACTTGCTTAGCTGTGTCTCGTATTTTGTCCGTAATGTTGGTCCAGTTTTCTAGAACTTCTGTTTCTGCTTCAAGCATGTCTAATAACTCAGAATTGAAGTTTTTTCTGCACTCGGCCTCCTTCAGTCTCCAGCACTTGGTTCTCATGTCTACGCTTCTCCTTGCTCCTTTCTTGACTGAAATGCAGGTCTTACACACCACGACTTTGTCTTAGGCAGCTACACACTCTCCTCCTAGGGCTTTGCAGTCAGTAACTTCTTTTAGACGACATCTTCCAGATAGCAAGTAGTCAATCTGGGTTCTATTTCGTCCACTCTTGTATGTCACTCTCTGATCTTCTCTTTTCTTGAAATATGTGTTTAAGACTGCAAAATCTTGTCCTTTTGCAAAGTCTGCTATATCCTGGCCTCCTTTGTTTCTGTTGCCATATCCATATCTTACCCATACATTTATATCCACATCGTTCCCTTCCCCAAAGACCATTTAAATCTGCTCCAATAAAAATCTATTTTCTCTTGATATTTTTGTAATATTTGAGTCCAATTCTCTCCAAAACTTATCTTTCTCTTCTTATGAACATCCAATTTGGGGTGCATATGCAGAAACTATGTTTAGCAACGTACCGTCTATATCCGGTTTCATGCCTATCACCCTGTCAGAGACTTTCTCCACTTCTAGCATGCTTTCTACATAGGTTTCTTCCACTGCTATTCCAACTCCATTCCTTCTGTTGTCTTTTTCACTATAGAAAAACTTGTATCCACCGCCAAGGAGTCTGGCCTTACTGCCCCTTCATCTGGTTTCCTGTATACATATTATGTCTATATTCCTTCTCCTCATTAGATTCGCCAGCTCTCTTCCTTTACCAGTCATAGTTCCGACATTGAGGGTGCCAATGTTTAAGGTAGTCTGTTTTCTCCTCTTTTTCTCTCGTCTCTCCTTCCTCTTTCTACCTCCTCTTTTTCTCTTTCGTGGACCTGCAGTAGCACAATTTCCACCAAGGCCCTGTTGGTCACCAACGTCGATGGCGGTCGTTGTTGTTCCGGGCCTCGACCGATCCGGCATTACGAGTTAGTCTATTCTGCATAGTTGAGTCTGGCTATTACTTTTAATTGCCGCATGCCCTTGCTGACGCCAAACCAGCGCTATAGACAATGGTCCTAGCCTTTACCTAAAAAGGTTTAAACTGCAAGGCAGCAGATAGATTTTCTGTAGGGGCTTTCACCCTTAGCCTTGACTTCTAATGAGAAGCTAATCCACAAAGGCAGTGGAGGACTAATCGAAGACACTAAGGAAAAGGTCTCTGACAAGAAAGACAGGAGTACCTATGCTGTTCATCAGCAGTTTAAGGATCATGTGATCCCGCTGACACATAATTCACAAGCATACTGACAAACCTGCAATAAATCCTACCGAGGTTTAGCTACAGCCGGGGCAATGGTATGGCGCCTTTTGCCAAGCGGTATTCGTGAACATAGTGTTCACGCCATTCGCCCTACTCCTATTTAATGTGCACCGGGGTTTAATTGATTTCGTGTGTGTGTGTGTAAGCTGCTGGAGGTAGATTTGAAGACCACCCCGGTGAGTTCGATCCGGCCTCATGAAACGGGAAACAAACCTCCCCTCACCGCCAAAAGGCAGATCGGTTTGGAAAGAAACCAGAAACAAAAAACTTTCACTTACCACCAGGGGCGGCACAAGTTCAAAAAATTTACTCCAAATCGACGACGAATCAGATGCAAAATCACATGAACGACGAAATCGATTTCTTCCATGGTACTGGAAAAACAGCTTAAAATGAAGGCTATTCGTTACCAACCAGTCAGGATAACCTGGCTAATCAGTATCCAGGCGTCACCACGTGGAGGTTGCCTTCTTGGACGCCCAATTGATTTCGTATTATGATACAGCTGTTTAATTTTTGGCATTGTTAAAGATAGCGGCTAAATTATAAATCATGCCTTACGTGGAAGACATGAGTTATGGATCTGGGCGATGGCTTGCAAAAGGTTGATGGTTGGAAGATGCAGCTGCCATGCGAATTTCAACAAATTCTTCTTCTGCCTTCTTCTATTTCCATTTGACCTCGATTTGAAACCATATTTATTAGATTTGACTTGGCTTTTCAACCAAGTGAGGCAACCGTGGAAGTTATGGTCTGCTAAAGATGGCGGCTGGCATGGTGTCATGGTTTATCTGTTGTCAGTCACGTTTCTTGTCCGCGAAAACCTTTCCAGGTAAGCAAGAAAAAGTATTCTAGTTTTCACCATGTTGTTACTGTTTATTTGTATTTACCGGTTTTAAAAATCGAGGGCCATATACAATGATTAACTTTATTAATATTGCTGTTCACACTTCAGCTATCATCAAACCAGCCTCCTTAACTACACTTTAATAACAGGTCTTCGTGGCTTTTTAAAAGACTCTGAGACTTATTTTTGTGCAAAATATGTGTACACTTCTATATGAAAGGGAGGGGATATAAAGCAATCTGCAGTTTAAAACGATTTTAAAACGATCAATGAAATGTTACAGATTATTCTTGAAATGACGCAGAAACTCGGATTAATTTCTAATAAAGCAAGGTCTTTCTTGCAAAACAGATACCAACAGTTTCTTTTGAACCTATACACAAAAGTATTGTCAGTTAAGTTATTTCAAAATTCTTTATTATCATTCTCTTAGCCCCATTTCACAATCCATTTTTTTTACCACAGCCCATTAAGCCAGAGGCCAGAGCAAGTAGTTTCACCTTCATTCCAATTTACAATTCCATTGTCATCATCAACATCATCTGCTTGATCACAACAGCCTAAGTTACTTGTCATTTTCTAATTATCTTTGCTACTTCTTTGTGGCTTCTTCTTTGTATTCCTCTGGTAGGGATTCTGTAATCTCAGTGTTGAACCCTACTTTAGCATGCTCTGACATAGACAGAATCTTTCAGCAAAAATAGCTTGATCTTTGCCAATGTGGGCCCTTCTCATGCAAACTCTTTCTATATTTTCTTCTATATATCCCTCTATAGTTTCTTCTTCTGTAACCACTTCCTGCAAAACCTCAAATCTGTTTCTCAGAGTCACCCAGTATTGTTGCACATGCTCCTGCTCCTTTCTCTGTGTTGAATTTCACCCTTGTGAATGAGTTAGTGCACATTTTAATCTTCAGTTGTAGCTTTCCTTCCACCAGGCAATGATCTGAAGCTGCATCTGCTCCTCTATTACTGCAAACGTCAAGGAGAGATCTTCCGAATTTTTTGCTTACACATGTGGTCAATCTGGTTTTCAGTATTTCCATCTGGTGACACCCATGTTATTTTGTTGGGGAAGACTGATCCACCAATGATTAGGTTGTTTTCAGTTTAGAAGTCTGCTATCATCTGGCCATTCTCATTCTTGGTACCCAGTCTATGTCTCCCCATGACTGCTGTGCAGCCATGGTTGTCCTGTCCAATCTTTGCATTGAAATCCCCCATAAGGATAACCATCTCTCTCTCATGCATACCATTTACTATTATCTGAAGCCTGTCATAAAATTCCTCCTTGACCTCTATATCTGCATTATTTGTTGGGGCATAACACATGGTTTTGAGTGTGATTCTCGTTTGATGTCCTGAATTTAGCAGCTAGCATTGAGTTGATTGGCTCCCACCCTATGAGGGCTTGTGCTGCTTCTCTTGACAACATGATTCTGACTCCCTCCATGTGTGGTGCATTTTCTTTCTTCTTCATGACCTGCATAGCACAAGGTCTCCCCTATGCTCAGTCTGGTTTCCCCAGAGTTTGTCCACCTGGTCCTTGTCAAAAGGAGATTCCGTCTTCTAGTTTCCCTAAGGCTTTCACTAGCTGACATATTTCCTCTTGGAGGTGCTCCTCGATGACAGTTGCCAGTAGTGTTGTTGATTGCTTGCTTTTCTGTAATCTGTTTTATCCACTGATGGGGGATTGGCCGACCAGCTTCACCAGAGCCCTGTTAGCCAGCATTACCCTCTTTCCACCTCCCATGACAGGGACATAGGGTTCGACTTTGGGAGGCATGTGGGACTTAGACATCTTTTAAGTCTATAGTTTGGGGGATACTTTGTATCTGCAGATTTGAGTAATAAGGGGGTGGTTCCTTCTAAAAGCCATTCCAGAGTATTTTCTGGGTTAAATAGGATAGGATAACAGACAATTGCCTTGGTAAAAGGTCATGAGAGGATTCAAAGCTATTCAAATAGAAATTGTTTGTGTTGTCCCTCCTGGGGGACTTACACCTTTGTGATTTCCTTAGTGCACACTTCACTTTTAACAGGTGTTATATCATGTACAGGTACATTTGTTCTTTTTCTCAATGTTTGAAAGCCATAACACATTTTTATTTAACCCTTTTTCATTACCCCATATACCTTTGCAGCAATATTCTACTTCAAACATATCAGGTGCATCAATAATGTTGGTAGGTCCCTTACCTACCTCATGATAATTTCTTTTTCATCAGTCTTTACCTTTCACATCTGTCAATCCCTACAATTCACTGAGAAAAGCCCAACACATCACAAATGTTTGACAGTGCCAATGAGAGCTACTTGTAATCATAAAAAATGACCCCTATATTCATCAATGTAGGCTCATTATCATACCAAGTCATATTCTTCCAGGTGATTTTACAGCTTACATATCCAGCTTTATTATCCTACCCAAAGTCAACTCCAGAAGGTATTCAATCTCTGCTTCTACACTTTGAATAGTACTGAATCCTCTGAGGCAGCTACCATGCAATGCATTACCTTGGAATGCCTGCCTCCTGAAATGCAGCTCCAACATACGTCACCACCTACAGATCGCCCCAGTAGGCACTTTTCTGATGTTCTACAACACACAAAACAAATTATCCTAGTTTCTAGAAATGTTTTTTTAAGTTGCACTACTGCAAACTTTATCCCCAATGAAAAAGCTGTCTACATCTAGCTCTTCTAACAACTACAAGCTACCTTTGCCTGCCACAGGTAGTTATGTGTGTTGACAATGATACAGGTTTCCAATCCTTTAAAGCAGATAATGTATTAACTACACACAAGAAATATCCTGTGCAGTGACCAGGTATCTGGAAGCAAAATCAATCTGCATGACAAGGATCAAGCTCCTCTTCAAGATCAGATCCACCAACAAAATCACATTACAAGTGCATTGTTGAAAGCGTGTGATAGAAAACCAGTTACTAGTGTCAAAGTTATCGTTGGTGATTTAGTGTTTATTAAAAACAAAGGACCCAAACATAAATCTATAGAACAATATCTGCTCATTAAAATAGATGGGACAATGGCTATCATTTAGAATTTCAGTAATAGGAAATTTATGTCATGAAAATATGAGGTACTGCTGATTGCTATTTATCCTGCCATACCTTGCCCTGATCAGCCATTTAACAATTGCAGCTTCTATGCCCATTCCAACAGTTCAAGTGCATCAAGTAATGATGATTGATCGCACCCAATAGACACCAACATGGACCAGCTTGTCCAAGCAACCGGGGATGATAAAAATGATGTCAACATGAACCAGCCTGTTGAAGTTGAATGTGACAATAAAAATGAAAGAACTGAAGACAATCATTTCAAATATATTGTTTGTAATATTCCATACTTAAAGGATTATAAGGTAGATATTAAAGGGTGAAGTGCTAGTAGGCTCTTCCGCATGCTTCTTTATTGTTTTGTTTATTCTTGGAAAATTATGGTTGGTGGACAAAAAGAGATTGTCCCACATTGTGTTTATTTTACTCTTATAGTTTATAGTACATATATCTTATCTTACCTTTAGCATTATACAAAAGAGATTATATATATATATATATATATATATATATATTTCTGGTTTTGCTGGTAAAACTATCAATTAAGTTCTAACACTGACCTCAGTCATGCAGTCAATCTACCAGAACTTGTTGACTACTCCCACCACCTCCGTACCCAATCCACCTGCTTTTCCTCTTTTACAGGAAGAATACTGCATGCTGAACACACTTTCTGAAATTTCATGCTTCTGGGCTTCTTCATAATAGTTTTGTAAAGAATTCTGCTGATAAATGTGGTGTCACAGCAAGTTTTTCCTGGCTGATAACCAAACAGACATCCNTATAGTTTATAGTACATATATCTTATCTTACCTTTAGCATTATACAAAAGAGATTATAAATATATATATATTTCTGGTTTTGCTGGTAAAACTATCAATTAAGTTCTAACACTGACCTCAGTCATGCAGTCAATCTACCAGAACTTGTTGACTACTTCCACCACCTCCTTACCCAATCCACCTGCTTTTCCTCTTTTACAGGAAGAATACTGCATGCTGAACAAACTTTCTGAAATTCCATGCTTCTGGGCTTCTTCATAATGGTTTTGTAAAGAATTCTCCTGATAAATGTGGTGTCACAGCAAGTTTTTCCTGGCTGATAACCAAACAGACATCCCACTATCTCTTAGGAGTATGCAACCTGGCACCCAGTATCATCCCAGAAACTTTCATCCCATGCTCCAGTAACCTTAAACCCCTGTGATTACTACATTGCAAAGGATATCCCTTTCCCCTTAAAAGAGCTATAGTCAAATTAGACACCCAGTATCTAGAAATTTCCACTGAACTCATCATCACTCTCCTCACCAGTATAAAGAAATAATCAGCCATTTTTTACATCTTGACAGTGGCTCTTGCCCCAAGAAGGTACCTAAAGAAAGTAAAATATACTTTAAGGTCATGAGATAACCTGGCTCTGCCTTCTTCAGGTCTTCCCCATTTGTTGAAAGTAGGTTTTTGGATAATATCACAGTACAAAGATACTTATAATCACTTTCTCAATTTGATTGCAGCAGCATGTAAAGGTCTTTATCCAGCCCTAATGCAATTGGCATCATTGCATCAAAATGCAAAAAATTATGCAACAAAGAAAGATAGCCAACAACAACAACAAGGCAGAAGGCGACAACATCTAGTGCAGAAAAAGAAGTAAGATAAGTTTTAAAGTAATTTATTATAATTTATGCATGTTTAGATGTTAATTAGATCTGTATTATAGTGGATAACCCCATTTCTAGCATTTGTATGGGGTTGTGGTTTGTAGTACTATTCACCATCGAAAGCACATCACATATATAGCACTGTATGAGACCTTGGATCAACTTAAATACTTGAGCTGTTTAGTTAAACTCTACATGTACTATACATTTCTAAATTCTATTTTGCAACAAATGACTGACTGACTTTCTTCTGAAATTTAAACATGTCTGAAACATTTATTAAATTGTCATTCCCTGAAAACCATTACTGTGGAAATGGTCCTGAAAAATCACCCCTAGGACAATCAGCCAGCACAAAAATCTTGTTACATTAGGGGAGTGTACACTCCTTTTAAGGTTGAATTGCTTTAGAGTATTTTAGCAGCAGCAGCATAATGAGTAATAGTATTAGTAATAGTAGTAATAGTAATAATAGTAGTTATGTTGGTGATGATGATCATCATCATGATAATGATAATCTTGATAATGTGTTCTTGCATTTCACAAGCTTCATAGAATACGATGTTGAAAGAAATGAAATGCAGCTATAGTTTTAGTGTCCATTTATTTCATTTCTGAATTAGTTGTATAAGTTGTGTGTTTTAATGTTTAACAGGGTAGGTCTTGGTGGAGCAAAGGCTGAATTTTGTACCAGTATTGATGCAGCCTTTAATGAAATCCCAATCATAAGCGTCAAAGCTACATACAACAATACATTAGCTGTCTTATCAGATCATAATGGTAAGTGAAGTACAGTTTAAATAGAAGTTTGTCAATTACTTAAACCCAAGTATAATAACCATTTTCGTATGAAGAGTTCAGAGTTTCATTGTACTATCATTTATGGTTTGTAGTTTTCTAACAGTTTTCTAAGAAGATAAGTACTTATATGACATTAGTGTACAGATAGACATGCTACTAATGTTAAAGATTTAAATATTTTAGGTTTAAATATTTAAGATTTTCTGATTAACATTAACAAGTGAATTAAAATTGATCCAGTTAGATTTACATGGACCCACATGCCAGAATATGTATAGTTATACTTAGATAACTGGTAACTTGAGAATTTTAGATCTTTCTTGATATCATGCACATTTCTGGTTGGCTGTAAATGCTCAATATTGTAAACACACACCAAACGATGCCCCGATAGGAATCTTTTTATATTACTTTTCACTGTTCAACAGTTTAGATAGGAAATGGGTGATACAACAATATACAATGGTGGGCTAAAGTGTTCTTAGGCAGACCATGGTGCAATTATTGAATTTGCTCAACTGTGTTTTTATTTTTGGCAGTCTCTGCAGTGGTCTACCTACTTCTTTCATTGGTTGTACAATGGTTTGATTTCTGTGATATAAAAACTGTCGTCCTGACCCCCAAGAAGCTTTTAGCCACAGATATGAACCTGTCATCAGTCTGATACTGCATCCTGCCAAGTGTGTTTTCATGGTGGGAAAAAAAAGGTAGTTAGAGGGTACCAATTCAGGAAAATATGAAGGGAGATCAAGTAGTTCAAAGCTACAGTCATGCCTGGCAGCAATTCCAGTCACATATTTGTGTACAGGAGCATTCTTCTGGTGAAAGAGGAACTTCAAGTTCATTTTGTAGAATGCTCTTAACTCATTCATGGAAAATGCCTGCAGGATTAACCATTGATGTCATCCATCACCATGTAGTAACAGTCAATATTCTCTAAGAAGATAGGTGTTGCAGGACTGCCTAACCTTGTTTCATATTCAGTGCTCTTTCTACCCAACTTAATTAAGCTCCCAATTTTGCATAGTTGTTGAAGCTGTAGTATCTCCTCATGTGTAGTAACCATGTCATCACAAATGTCCTTGGGAGCTAATTTCTTTTTCTGCAGATATTTAATTACACCCCAATGTCACATTTTATCTCACTTCATAAAATGTCTTGTGCACCTTTTTAGCACGCCAGATTTCATTAAAGTGACCTAATCCTAGTCTTTCTTGTAAAAAGTGTGGCTACCCCTCTGGCTGGGATTTATGTATGTGTGTATGTATGTATGTATGTATGTACGTACGTATGTACATATGTATGTGGATGATAGCACTGTAGATGATGTTCCACAGCAAGATTTGGACCCGAGCTAGATATTGAGCCATCTCTCACAGAGGCTATTAGGTTACTAAAAGCATTAAACAGATTAACACAGCCAAAGTGCCAGGCCTTGATGGCATTCCAGTTGAATTGCTGGTTCATAGTGGTGTAAACGTTCACATGGCAGTACACTCTCTGCTTATGTCTTTTTGGAATAATAATCCAATTGCTCAGGACTGGATTGAGGCCATTTTAGTCACTGTATATGAAGAGAAAGGCAAGGTGTCAATTTTTGATAGCCGTTGTGGAATTTCATTGGTTGAAGTTGTTGTAAAAGTGTTTGCGAGACTGCTGTTGAATCCATTGTAGATCTATTTGTAAGGAGGTTATTCCTGAGTGCCAGTCTGGTTTTTGTGCTGGGCGTAGAACTGTCGAAACGATTTTCCTTACCAGGCAGCTCACTGAGAATTGTAAAGAGCAACATCAGCCTCTTTGTCAAGTATTTGTAGACTTAATGAAGGTTTTTGACACTGCTAGTCGTGATGCTTTCTGGAAGATGCTTGGCAAGTATGGTTGCACATTTGTTGATAAAACCATACAGTTACATCATTCTATGAAAGCTCATATGAATGTTAATGGTCAGTTATTAAAAGAAATTGCTTTTGATAGTGGAGTGAAACAGGGAGGGGGGGTGTTGCCCCAACTCTATTTTCACTGTATTTGACTGCGGTCTTATTGTATGTTTTTTTATTAATGTGACATAGTAGTTTATTTCAAATTTAGAACAACTGGTAAACTGTTTAACTTGAGGAGATTCTCAACTAAACTAAACTTGTACGTGAAAGTTTTGTTAGGAAGCTCCTGTATGCTGCAGATCTTGTTGCTTATTCTGCTGATGACATGCAGTCTTTCATGGATCACTTTGGTGATGCAAATACGAGTTATAGATGCCCTCTGCCAGTTAGTTTATTTTGTCAGTTGATGCACCCGCCATATGTTTTTGCATAGAAATTACCGTACGTTACAGCCATTACACGCTGCTGTAGATGCACTGTAATGGAGTGACCTTTCACCTTTGTGCATGCTGATCATTGTGGGGTTTTTTTCCTATTTATATTAGGAAGAGTTGGAGGAACTACAAGTGGGGTATGTCATAATGTTTAATTTTTGTTTCCTATTTGTGGGCACTTTTATTGAACAAACAGCCTTCGACACTTACGGACTTTGACGTATTAATTAGTGTATACCAAAAACAGTTTTGTGTTTACGTACACCTGGTCTCCGACTATGAAATCGTGGGTGAAAACTGAAGTGATAAAAATATTTTAACCTACAAACTACTCCGCTGCATATTGCCTCGCCCTTCATCACTTGATCATGTATTTTGAATGCATTTATATCTTACACAGCACTAAAATTTTAGAAAATTGAAAAATATGTGTACATCAAACAGGGCAAAGAAACTGTGAAAGGTGATAGAGCAAGCGGCCACGGTAGGCATAGGCACTGTCTCGAATCCAGCTCACTGCACACATATTTTTGGCCACAATTATAAATCCTTTCCACCTCTATTTTATTATTTTCAGTACTAAATGTATGCACAAGGCTTCCCTAAGAATAAGGACAAACAAATTGTTGTCGAAGTGTGTATGTTGCTGCGCGCATTCCAGGCTACTGGCATGCATAGTGTGTGTGAATGTGTGCGTAGGGGGGACTGGGACGGGTGGTAACTGTGTGCCATGGACATGTATTAGCTAGAAAACTTCAATTTATTCCTACGTTTGTAACCAATTTACCTACATTATATTTTTGGATCATCAGGACACACCACTTACGTTTGCTTATGTGTTTATGTGTGTTTGATTTTTCTTCTGCGATTTCTGAAAATTTCGCTAATTAAGAAGTTATGTTACCGATAAAGTTTCCGAGATTCCACAAGCTAATGATGGTATTAGTGGAGATACTCTGATTGTGTTGGGTTTTTTTGTGATGCTATGTTTTTTGTACTCTGGCTGGTTTAAGAATCATCAGTTTGTTTTGCGAAGTACAGTTCATCTAAGTAAATGGGCTCCGGATCACTGATAAATCAAAAGAAAGCCCAAATGAATTGCTTTGTAGAAGTGCATTAGCTGTGCTGCAACCGAACCTTGTTAATATCTTAACAGCACCTTAACATCACAGTGTTACTTTGTTTGTCAAACATGAAGAAAATCGTAAATTTTTTTTTCACGAGTATACAATATCACTTCACCATAATGAATAGTCTAGTAGGTGTCGTATTCTGATTCCAGGGAGCTTTGCGTACACTGTATTGGTCTGTCCACAGCTTATACCCCTAGCCTTTTGAAGGCAATGAAGACTCGCTTATCTCTGCTCCTATTCATCTTTGTTCCAGGAACATTGTGTAAAGATGTGTCATATCACGTGCTGGTAAACTCATTTAATATGATAGATATTTGTTTTAATTTGTAAGGTGAGGCTTACTGACAGCCTGGCCTCCCGATGCGAGCTTTTCCGTCACCCTACTCCCTTGAAAGAAACACAGTGTAATATGCGTTCTTTTTTTCCTTTTGATGTAGGGTGTAGAAGGATTTTTAAATACAAAGAAAGGCACTAAATATGCAGGCGAGGTGGTTGGTCAGTCCATAGCAAAGGTGGGGACATTATTTGTTATTGGTTCAACTAATTTTTTATTGCCCCTTATTTTCACTAAATTAAGCATCGAGTAGAAAGTTATTCCTTGGATTCTTCAAATATTTTGCGTGCCTTATTTAGAGCTTATGCCCAAGCGTTTTATTCTAACGATTCAAATGTGCTCGGCTGGTAGATTAGTATTGTTTGGTAGCGTTTTCAAAAAAGATCGTAAAATCTGATTTTGGTACTAGAGGGAACCAATTAACCCAAGCAAAGACAATTACTGATTGAATTTATTCTGAAAGCTTCAAATGTGTGTTCTAGTCTTTTTTTTACAATTTATTGTTATGTAATATATTGTATCATATTATATTGTATTATAATTATATTATATTGTATTATATTATTTTATATAATATTATATTTTATTTTATTATATTATATTATATGTTATTATATTATATTTTATTATTATATTATATTATATTATACTTTATTGTTTAATATTATATTATTCATATTATATTAGCATACTATCTTATATTGTACTATATTAAATTATAGTATATTATATTGTACTGTATTAAATTACAGTATATTATATATTATATTATATTATAATTATATTATATTATATTATATTATATTTTATTATATTATATTATATTATTATCTATATCATTTTGTTTCTTGGTTATTTATGTATTTTTTTAATGTTTCCGCTGTGATGTGGAGACGTCTTCAAAGATTTGGATATACATGATAAGAATTTTCTTCTTGATTTCTCGAAGTTGCACTTGCTTGGTGAATCAGAGTTAAGAGTTTATTCAGATTGGTCAAATTCCTTTTGTCTTGACATGAATATGTTCAGACTTTATTTGTTTTATTCCTGATGGGTTTACTTGATTTCATTTTGTTTTATTTTATCTCGGTGCCCTGGTGGAAACCAGTTATTTTGAAGTAGTAAATGCTAACAATAGATGACTTATATCAGAGGTTACTCGCACAATTGTCTAACGACTCACTCATTAAATTACTAATTCACTCACTCTGGGCCTTTCCTTCATACAAAGTGTAGTTCATATTCGCTCAACGCCATAAACCCTCACCCGACCGTTCTGTGTAAAGCTTGCAGCCTTACTGTACAACGCCCTTCACGCTGACGGTTTGTTTTCACTTTTCGTCTTCCCCTGCCTTGTCATTCCACCTCTTTCTTGGTCTTCCTCAACACGCTAAGCAACATCCTCGACGTATTTCTGCTGCCTTTTCATCATCTCATTTAACCACAAGGCCAAACCAGCCAAATTTAGTTTCGTTTACCCTTTATCGTATCTTGTCTTGCACCTTTGACATATAAGGGATAATCAAACCCAATTCAATTTGAATTTCTGAAAAGGAATTAATAAATGTAAGGAAGAACAGTGGCCCCTGAAAGGCCTTTGCTAAGAGATGAAATGCTTCCTGTTAGGGTCACTGAAGAGCAGACCCGCATATAGATAATCTCAAGACATAACCACACGCTATTAACACCAATGCTGTGAGATTCTTTATTCAGGTTTAATTACAGATTGACATTTTTATTACCCGTGCCGAAAGGAAAAACAGATGTTGCAAAAAAGGAGTTCTCCCTTTATTTTATCTTGAGAGTTTGCTGAAGGTAACAAGCAACTGTTATCTCTGCTTACGTGTACAACTGTAAATTTTGCAGATTTTTAATGCCTCAAGGGTATTCTCAAGAAGAATACAACTGTCAGAAGGACACCAATCGATGGATACTGGCCAACTTATGGAACTTACAAAACCTTGTTCCTATCAATTGATTCATTTTGTTTGGAATGCAAAATCCAGGACATGTTTCTAACGCATGCTACAAAAAGGAATTTTTTCTCTAAGGTTTAGAACTCGAGTTTGCCAAACCTATGGTTACCAGTGAAGTACGAAGGGAAGCACCCACACCTGAACATTATGACACTGAAACGTGGAAGTAAAAGATCTTTATCGAAAAGGTGTTAACGGCTTATTATGGAACTTCGGAGGCAGAAAGTCGTCAGTGTATGCCAGAAATGTATGCCAGGAATGCTTCATTCAACAAAGATAGAATATTTCGTTGTAGTAATACCAAGTGTTTGTAAGCCCCCTTCACTTTTTTTTGGCTTTTGTGATTTCTTGCAATCTATAGTCTTTATCAAAAGCCATGGTTAGTTCACCACAGTGATCATTGATTCACAATACCATGCCTTTACAATATACTTTGATGTTATTACTTCTCAAAAAATGCTTATAATATATTAGGGTACTATTAATTTTGCTTCATACAGTTTTAAACTTGGAACCGCTGGGGAGTCATTTTACGCGACTTTGGAAGTAAATACTTTTGTGCATCTTGTGGTTCAATTAACGTGCAGCTTTTATCTTCTTTCCCAAGTGGAAAATGAAAAATAAACAATTTCCTAGCAGAGATAGCAAATGAGCACGAGTAAGGCTTCGCCCATCCTTTAGCTCATGGAAATTCCGATACAACCGAAGTGTGAAGAATTTTTTTGTCAAAGTTTAAAAATACTAAGTATAAGGACTGATCTTCTATTGTAACAAAGCATGGGAATTTTGATTAAGACTTATCTGACACATTATACAATTGTCTTAGACTCACAGGAGCTTAGAAATTCGATTTATCTATTCATATTTTACAGCACAAGGTATCACACTTGATTGTTGCCATTAAGACACCTTTATTTTCAGCATTTGTGTGCATATTTGTTCTTTAGAAAGCGCAAACCTTTGGAATAAAAAGAGTGCGGATCAAGTTAAAAGGACTTGGGCCTGGAAGACAGGTAAATGGCTATTTCTGTGTTAAATACATTTTAATTTGAAACCTCAAGTCTGCAGTTTGTTTTGTATTTTTGGAGGGTCTTATCCTGTTACTTCTCAGCAATCAGGACAATCAGGACTAAATTAACCATAGCCTATTTAACTTTCCCTATACAGGGTCCCCTCCCTGGTTTACGAAATTATGGTATCCCAAGGATCCATTTTTCTCCAGCTCTATCTATCTCCGGTGATATCAAAGATGCTAATATTAAACTTGTTCATTTTTTCAAACTCTTAAGCAAGGCCTTCCGTTTCATACAAAGACCCCATATTTCAACTACCGATAGTGACGGTTGCCCCGAGTCCCCGCAAGATCTAGCGTCAGCGTGAGGACTTCTTCGTCGTTTTTCTTCCCATCCCTTGTTAAGCCAACTGGTTTGACGATGAATGGGAAGGCGAACAAGAAGATCCACTGGGAGAAGTGACTTGGCCCAATTGATTTTTTTTCTTCTCCTTTTATAGCTGGGCGCTTCAGGGGTTAAGAGCGCTTTCCTATGCCAAATTTTCTTTTGGGAAGTTGCAACAATCTAATGTACATAGATAGATACATACATACATACATACATACGTACGTACATACATACATACATACACACATACGTACATACATACATACACATATATACATACACATACATACGTACATATATACATACATACATGCACACATACATAAATACATAAATACATACATACATACATACATACATACATACATACATACATACATACATACATACATACATACATACATGATGATTGGTGATTGCTCTATCTTGAGAGATGATTGCCGTCCATGACTTCAACTGTTGTCGGTAAAATTTCTTTCTTTCCTTGCGTGACCTCGTAGGTGATTTTGGATCCAGCTTCTGATCTGCAAGGCTTGAAACATAGGTGACAGATGAAAGAATTAGCTTCCACTGGGTTGATGGTATCACTTTGTGAANCATACATACACATATATACATACATACACATACATACGTACATATATACATACATACATGCACACATACATAAATACATAAATACATACATACATACATACATACATACATACATACATACATACATACATACATACATACATACATACATGATGATTGGTGATTGCTCTATCTTGAGAGATGATTGCCGTCCATGACTTCAACTGTTGTCAGTAAAATTTCTTTCTTTCCTTGCGTGACCTCGTAGGTGATTTTGGATCCAGCTTCTGATCTGCAAGGCTTGAAACATAGGTGACAGATGAAAGAATTAGCTTCCACTGGGTTGATGGTATCACTTTGTGAAATTTGGTGCCTGTGTACAGCCATGTGTCTTCACGCATGACAGGTTGTGTGGCCTTGATCTGATATGGGACTTAAAATGATTGCCATTATTCTATCAAAGCCAGCTTTTGATAGAAGAATGCGATCACATTTGTCACACTTCGGTCTCTTTGTGCCTTCATCGAGGTTGTTCTTTCAGCCTTTGCGCAATCTACACTTTAATTGTTCATGTTCCAGGCGAGTATTTTCAAACATTGCACAACCTGTCTTCACGTGCCTACTCCAAATCGCTCTTTCCAAGGCCTTCCTTTCGTAATAGACGAAATATTCACTTAAGACTGTAATCACACATTACAATTTTAGCTTGCAAAGCCATTTTTGTTGAAATGAAAATTACGCGTCTATCAACGATGAACTGAGTTTTTCTGGTAGACACACTTAAATATGTTACTTTTAGCAAGTGGTAATACTGGGCGACCAACAAGTACTGTAGTATTACATTAACGAAATGAAGAGTGGTGAAGAAAATACAGAGCTACAGAGTGCGCCTGCGTAGTTGCTGTTCAGCTTTGAGATATTTTATTGGGCGATAAAAGAGCCGTGCCAAAGAGGTGGTGGTGGTGGTGGGGGGGATATCCTTTATTGTATAAAAATCTGATATTGTTAGCCCCTATAAAACACAGAGCTAGTATTTTTTAACTAATTGTTAATTGTCAATTCCGCAGGCATCTATCAAGGGAATTTTGGATTCTGGTGTAGATATTGTGTCAATAACAGATGTTACACCTGTACCCTTCAATGGCCATAAACCGAAAAAACAGAGAAGAGTATGATTTATTGTTCGAAATACAGTGGTTTAAAAATGCAGTTGCCTTGCAGATTTGTATAGAAGCAACACACTAGAATATGGCCTTTAATTCCGGTCAGTAGCTGCTTTAACTACCTGTGTCAAACTCTGTTTCTCACATGGGGTAATGTGGCAGAGAGGACGACAATTTATAACAGAAGAGCAGAATCGATGAAAGGCTTGCATATTCTCTAGTATGGTGTTTATCACTCCTGTCAGTTGGAACATAGCATCGAAATATACTTGAGAGATTCGCGAAGTTTTGTATTTTGGACACTTGAGATCGTAACAATATGTAAATAATGAGTGCGTTGTTTACAATCAATAGATAAGATGAGAATACCCTCTTGATGTATTCCATTTGTTGTGATTCTTTAACTCAGCATTTGTATGAAAATGGCTGAAGTTACTGCGTAGCTTTACCAGTCTTTGCGTGTAACGTGGTAAGAAATGTTAGATTGCAGCCTTAAGTAAAGGAAAATTATATGATTTTCAACAACGAAAACAATCGAAATTTGCTGTTTCACTTAAAGAAACAAGGATGTATTCTTAAAAACTTTAATTTGAAAAATGACGTAATCAACTGACTATTCCTACTCTGGGTGTTGCAGTTCTGTACTGTATCAGCCGTAACTAGCATCGTCAATTTTCTGTGCCATTACGTTGTTTTGTTTTGACACTGGGAGAATTTTTGAACTGTTTTACTTTCATCTGGTCAGAGTTCTCTTGAAACATGCGCCAGAAATATATTCGAATCAATGAAGTTGTTTTTTGTTTTTTTTATGTTTGGTTTGGTTTTTTGGGTTTTTTTATGTACTAGTGAGTCACCACACATCAAGGCTAAAAGCCATTCGAGGATGAGGGTTAAGGAGATGGATAGACTGACAAGTGGATGATGATAAGTATTGTGAAAAGGACGAAAAATATAAATGAATGAATAAAATTTGATGACTTATAAGGAAGGGTTTGGCAAGTGTTTATTGACATTCGATTTGAAGATGTCCATGTTGTAGTCCTCCGGGAAGCAATCTTGTGGCAAAGTGTTCCACAGATTGGAGGTTCTTGGGAAAAAACTCTTTTCATGGAAATTCCGTTTGATGTTAGGCACATGGAGGAAGGAAATACGGAAATGAATTGTCAAAGCAAAAGAGGTACTACAGCGAATGTTCAACATGCTGAGAAACTAAACCCTATCCTTGAATACCAGGGTTAGAGTCCACAATGGTTACGTAATTCCAGTGCTTACCCACGAAAGTGAAAACTGGACCATTACACTGACCCTAGAGAAGAAGCGAGAACCAGCATAGATGTGGTTTCTACGCATAATGCTAAGGATTCCTTGGACAGAGTACATTACCAAAGAGGATGTTCCAAGGAGAGCAGGATGCAAGAGAAAGTTTATGTCTACCATTCGAAAAAGACAGATGCCATTCTTGGAGCATGAAATGAAGAAAGAGGAGCTAGAATTGTTGACACTAACGGGAAAGATTAATATGAAACGAGATAAAGGAAGGCCAAAGACCACATGCATGGTCTACAAAAAGTGAGCTTCAGCTGAGGGCAGCGAAAGACAGGAATCTGTAGAGAGGCATGATCGCCAACGTTATACTAGGACATGGCAAAATCTTCCAGTCACCTGGCATACTGACAGCGCTTCTTAGTTTTTAACATGTGAAACAGTCTCTCGAATGTTATCTCACTTTCAGCTTTCAACATTTTCCCACTGATGTTATCCACACCTGCTGTCGTACTACTCTCAACTTTCTTACTGCCTATTTTACCTCTTCCTCTTTAAAAGGACCAATGCTAATTTCCTCGATGGTTTCAATATTGTTAAGGTTAAACTTATCTTCTTCCTCATTTTCACTGCATTGGTTCTCGATGATCAACACTTCTTCAAAGTGTTCCCCCCATCTCTGAAATATCTGAACCTCCTCAATAATTAAATAATAATAATAATAATAAAATAATTGATCGGATGTGGAAGTGACGGTTCCACAAACTTTTAGACCTCAATTAATAATGTCAAAATTAATAGTCTAAAGCTTATCAGAGATTGCCAAAATGGATATAAACAGTAGGGAGAAACATCATGGAATATATAAAATCAACTTTGGAACATTAAATGTACGAGGAATAACAAAAGAATGGGAGAAAGAAACACTGGCGGAAGACATTTTCAAATATAACATCGACGTTCTCGGTATCCAAGAAACACACATGAAAGGTACCGGGGCCACAGAAATCAGACATGAACACAAAATATATGAACTTTACTATACTGGAAAAGAAAATAACACCCACCATGGAGTAGGATTAGTAATAAATAAGGATCTTAAAACAGCATTTGAAAGAATAAGCGATAGAATATGCAAAGCCACCATAAACCTGACAGAGAGAAAACTGTATGTATTATCAGCATATGCACCAACCCTTAAGAATAGTACAGACAATCCAGAGGTAAGAAAAGAATTTTATGATCAGCTTGACAGTACCATCAGCAGAATACCAGAAAGACACTACCTAGTGATATTAGGCGATTTTAATGCAAAAACAGGCTCAGGCTGGAGATATTATGGAAAAAGCATGGGAAGATATGGAAAAGGCGAAATGAATGAAAATGGTAAAACACTCCTAGAAATAGCTACAGGTAATGATCTAGTGCTGACTAATACCATCTTCCAACACAGATTGTCACACAGAACAACTTGGGTATGCCCAGAAAGAATAGAAACAATATTGGATAAAAATGGCAAGCCAAGAAGGAATCCTTTTAGAAACCAAATAGACTATGTAATCACAAAAAACAAACATAGGAGATTTATAAAAGATTCAAGATCATACAGTGGCATAGGCACAGTCACAGATCACAGACTTGTGAAAATGAAATTNCTGGACATCTCCTTCGTCTGGAACCAGAAACACCAGCAAAACAGGCTTTGCATGAGGCGGTGAGAAAGGTCAAAAGACCAAAAGGAAGACCAATAAAAACATGGACAAAACAAATGGAGGAAGATATCAAGTGGCTTAATATAGAACTAAATGGTGATGGAAAAATCAGTAAAAGTGGTGAAGGTTTTTTGACAAATGAAAACATTGAAAAAACTAACAGAAATAGCCAGTAACAGAAAACATTGGCAATCCCTGATTACGCGCGCCATGTCGCAACCATCTACACCAGAGGGCGTGAGCGACGCACAGCGTTCCTGATGATGATGATCAATAATTAGCCTGCCATTCTCAAAAAAGAAAAAAATTTGCTTCCCGCGCCGGGAATCGAACCCGGGCCGCCTGGGTGAAAACCAGAAATCCTAACCACTAGACCACGCGGGACTTGCAATGAGCCTTGTCCTTGTTGTGTTGGATAGTCTCCTCATTTGGTTCAAAGCTGTTCTTCAATTCCAATGTTAACTGCTTTCGGATTTCTTTTTGTTTTTGAATTGCATTGTTGTATGCTGCTCTTTTACTGACATTCTTGACTTTGTGTTGTGATAGTCTAAGCTTTACCTTGCCTACAACAAGGCTGTGGTCAGTTCCAGCATCTGCACCTCTCATGGCTCAGGCATCAAAAAAGGATCTCCTATCCTCCTGTCTGGCTCGTTTTTACTAACTTCCTTTGTCTTTTCAAGGATCCTGACGGCTTTTGATTTATTCATTATGAGTATCAGTTCCAACGTATGTCTCTGCTACGAGCAGAAAATCTAAACTGTTTTGGCTTTCCCCTCTATCTACATAGGATAGCACCACTTCTTTGTATTTACTTCCTTAAGTAGGTACTGAGTCTTTTGCAATAAAAGTGAACGAGCCACCAAGGTGTATATGTACACTGGTGAACACATATATCTTATTACCTTCTACTACAACTTTATCATCTATGTTAAAAGATCATACTTCATATTTTGCGCGTGGTGTTGATCGACTGGATTTGAAAAAAAGAAAGAACTGCAAAGTTTCTTTTCGAAAACTGGGTTCAACGTAGCTCCTATGGCTTATTGTAAGGATATAGATGCATAATTAGCTGGTTAAGAACGTAGGCATGATAGGTTAGTTGGCATGTGGCCATGATAATCATAGGCGTTGGTTCAAACCCAGTTCAGTATAAACATACCCTTCACTATTTTATTTCACATTAACCTGTATTATGTATTCAATGGGATTCCTCAAGTTATGTCAAAATTTATTTCAAGGCAATAAAGAAGTATTCTCTAAACATACTCTTCTGGAGACCACTAGCGACAAAAAACAATAACATATCTTGGACATAACTTTAAGTTTATTAGTAGTCATCATCACAATTTGATAAACTATGCATTTTTGAAGCCTTACAACACCCTTACTGGTGGATAAAAAGATCGGTGAAAAATTAAAATATAATAATTAACTTCACAAATCATTCTGACAATTTTTGTTACTTAACAGTATGTTCCACACCAAATATAGAGCAAAATTAACTCAAATGCTACGTGTAGCTCTATAAAAAGTTCACTTTACTACGTCTATTACGATTATTGGATTTACATAAACTCCTAACAGCTATATCTATATTTTTGTGTGTATTTTTGTGTTTGAGAGAGAGAGAGAGAGAGAGAGAGAGAGAGAGAGAGAGAGAATGAGAGAGAGACAGAGAGTTTATGCATAGACTGATGATAAAGCAAAACTGAAAACTAAGCGTCGACTTTTCGATGCTGGCATATCATTTCTGATAGTTACTAATAAAAAACGTCCTTTTTATCAAATTTTAATCCAAAGCACTTCCTTTGTTACATATTCAATCTGATCCAAACATACTGCCGACATTCACCATAGTGATCATCAATGTTTTACGACCAGTTTTGCCCTTTACAGGAAAAATCACAATACATGACTGCCTTTTCTTTCTTCCACAAAAAATCGCTTGAAAAAGTAATACCTTCTTTACCCTCTATATTCTTCTATTGTAGTATATAATTGCTGTGCCATTGTAAAATCAATAAAACAAGGCTCACCTTGATTGTGGACAGTTTGCTTTGGCATATATTACAGAATTTTTTACAGATATGATCCTGCGTTCTTCCATCTTGACCTAAGTAAATTTAGAAGGCATTTCTTGAAATATTAGGAGTCAGGATCTCTTCAATATTTTTCCAAAGCAAGAGAAAACAGTTTAAGAAGTAAACACACGCCGTTTCACACTACCAATGACACAATAGAGACTTTGAAATGAAGCTGTACTTTACCGAGAAAATAAATTTATTAGGCAAGTGTTACCAGATACTCTATTTTCAAACTTCCATTTGCAGATATTACATTGAAAATTGAATTCGACTTTTGGTGAGGTCATTCAAAATTATTGTGATGGTAAGCAAAAGCCTTGATTCTTAATTATTTCACTTGAAACTTGTTAATTAGAAAAGTGTAGCTGTAGTCTAGCATTTGTTCTTATCCTTAATCATGTTTTCAATTTTGTCCTTGGCTGCAAGATCTATGATTTTGCCATGATTTGACACTAACACTCAGCCAGATCAGAAAAAGTGCCCGATTTGTATGTCTCACTATCCAGAGTGTACTGCATGCTTGCTATATTCTATATTCTACGTTCTATATTCTACTTTCTATATTCTATATTCTACGTTCTATAATTCTACATTCTATATTCTACGCTCTATATTCTACGCTCTATATTCTACGTCCTATATTCTACGTTCTACATTCTATATTCTATTTTCTATATTCCATATTCTATATTCTACGTTCTATATTCTACATTCTATATTCTACATTCTTTATTTTATATTCTATATTGTATGTTCTTTATTCTATATTCTATATTCTCTTCCATATCCCCTCAGCTCATTTCAGCTGTTTCCTTGTGATAGAAATCGAGCAGCAACAGTCAGCTTTGTATTGGAGGATTTAAACTTTCCTATCAATTCGGTACATAAAAAAATGATAACTTGAATACCATAACAACTTTGGTACTTAATTCGATGGTCGTTTATGTGAAATGTCAGGAGAGAAAAGATAATAAAAATAATAATACAAGGAGACATTCACTTTATCTGTTCTCTTTAATTGCGTGACACTAAAAAAAGATTTTAACATATTTTACATCTCTACCGATCGGAAACCAACAATAAGCCGTTTTAAATAGCTTTTCTTGTAAAGATAGAAATAATTTTGTAAGAGCATTACAGAAATTTCTTGTAGTAACTCAAGCAAAAGTTAAGTCCTCTACTGAAATGTAGGAAAGGTGATTAATCTCAAAATAGAAGTTTCCTACTTGTTTTATAACAAGATTTCATTTTTATTTTGTAAATTTAGCTTATTTTCTTTTCTTCAATTAAAATTAAAGACTTAAGACTTACTTGTTTATTTTAAAAAATAAGCGCAAGACAAGATAAGCCTATAATTCGTTCCCATTGAGATTTCAACTAACGCTCCCCTTGGGACGTCAGTTTGAATGACAATTACCTTTCGAATCTTCTTCTTCCATTTGCTGTTTTCCCTGTCGTCAGGGGTCAGCAGCACGTAGTTGTTGGCGCCAACGAGCTCTATCAATTGCATCTCCTTCGGTCAGTCCTCTGCTCTCCATGTCCCGCTTCAGGATTTCCCTCCATCACAGCCTCTGCCTTCCGACCGATCGCCTACCTCTAACTGGTTCTCGCCCTACCCTTTCTAATCTAAGCCTCTAAACGCTATATACAAGTATTTACTTACTGGCCAGAAAAGTGACCAGTAAAAATCCCTGACAGCATGTTTTTTGTATTTTTCTGCAATTCCTCTGATAAGATGTATGTTATAAAGTCGATTCGCTTGTTTTAAAACACATGTTTTGGCGATTTTTTTCTACTAACATTTAATATTTAGGATTTCAACAAAGTTGAATTATTTTGATCACTGACACAATATACAAACCAAAATTCACAAACACTTCGTCTGGTTAATAATGATGCATCCACCTGACCACGCATTTGCCATTAAAGAAGCAATGATTCTTTTGTGAACTATGAAGTATTGATTGTAAGCCTCTATAAGAGCTACGAATTGTTAGAGGGCATACTGTTATTGCAAACTCTAGTTTAGCTCCTCTTCAATAACAAAATTTTTGAAATCCGATTACTTTGTATTCTAATAAAAATTCATATCATCCAAGGAAACTGGAGAAAAGTGTTACGTTTACAAGTCACTATTTGATCTTTCTTGTGAATTTCTCGAAAGGAAACCGCAGAAAATCGAACATTTTTCAACGTGCACAAAGTTTCTCTTTTTGCAGTTCTCCTCTGTTATAGAGACAAAATTTGCAGTGTCCAACCCCAGGTTACCAAGAGTATATATATATATATATATATATATATATATAATATATATATATATATTATATGTACATATTTATATGTATATATACATATTTATACACACACATATATATTTAAATATGTATATATATGGATGGATGGTAATTTGTAACAATCTAAACTGATTCTAGGAAGGGACATGATTAAATCGTAGAATAAACTCCCATAATGTGACAATTGTATTTTATCTCGACAATCATCACTTCATCAGAGAAAGTGTCCGTACTAAAACTCTAACTTCACATGAATATAACTCATGTCATGGCACACTCAAACAATAATAAATCCTGAACAATTAATTTTTCAAAAACAAAATTGCGTAATACATGCTTCATCCTAATTACGTACCTTTCGGTGGTAACTTGTAAATACCTATTCTTATTTTAGTGTGTATCTACATCAATCAACTCAATTACATATAGATACAGGCAGAAAGGCTAATGAGTGGAAAAGAAGGCAATAACTATAGAGTCGTCCTTGAAGACTAATACGCTTCGGTTCCTGAAGAAAAAGTAACAATATATACTGAGTTGTATGCAGTAAGAGTAAGAAATCAAATTTCATAAGCAGTAATACCACGATCTTTGGATGTATCTGGTCGAATGCGGTAGGAAAGGACAACATTCTTCAGGAGTGCCTGGAAAAAGAGGCAGACTTTAGAGCAATAACATCTTTTTTGTTATAGTTGTCAAGGTGGTGGAGAATATTCAGAAGCAAGTTATGATCCAGATGGTAATTCTATTGCTTTAAAAGTTGAAATTAGACTAAAATAGCTGGAAGCTGCATAGGGTCTGAAACAGTGCATTTTAGAAAGCAATTGAAAAACACAACAAAGGTTAGACAAAGAAAAAAATAAATAAAAAGCCAAAAGGGAAGGTATATTTGTAAATGTAAAGAGAAATAAGAAATAAACTTTATACATCAAGAGACATTGGATGTAAGAGATAACGGCATCAACAATCTGCAGTACAACAAGAGCTATATATAACAAATGTTTAATAAAGTAGTTCCTGTTGGAAAAAGAAGGGTACCAAACTCTGAAAGGTATCCTTCTTTAAGACAAAACTATCAATGGAGTTAATGAACTTCCAAAAGTAATAAAAGTACATTAAAGAGCTGTGTGCAAAAATAACTAATCCCGTTTGGTGTTGTGATAAAGAAAGAAATTGTACAAGAAGAATAAAGGCAGCAAAGGGTCAGAGTTAAATACTAGTATCACAGTTGAAATCAAGTGATTTTGTTCAAAAACTCTTTCACAGGGGCATTCGAGTGGGCAAAGAAGCAAGGAAAAGTAAAATTTATTCAAGCAGTTTCCTCTTGTGTCCAACACATGCTACCAAGTAAAATGGACGTTAAACCGAATATGATGATGATGATGATGATGATGATATCCTCTCAATGACGAAAAGAAGCTTAAAGGTAGATTACCCCCATTTTCTGTCTCTGTCTCTCTGTGTGTGTCTCTCTCTCACACACACACATACACACATAAGCCTATAGTGATACGACATCTAAACCAATCCAAGATTAGAGACGGCTTTTTTCCACCAAGCAGAAGCCACGAAAATTGAATTTCAAACGTTTCTAGTGCTCCCAACAGCCAATTACTTTCAAAGCTTTACCTCGAAGACCAATATTTATTGGAAAAAATGCCAAGACCAGACAGATACTAAGGTAGAGAGTGGGTTTAAAACAGTACCCGAAGACAGAATGGAAATGCTATAAAAGATCCCTATCCACAATAGATTGTAAGATAAGACCCAAAATGATAATGACAGACCATTATAAGGTTTTACCTTTTCCAATGATAACAACCTTGCTTTTTAAGCTACTGCTTTCCAAATCAGGATTTTGCAACTGCCAGACACGCAGTATTTGAGGATATTACAAAATATTGCATACTATTTCACAATTAGATTTTCAAGCTCGTTCATGTACACTGTTATGTATGGTCTGATGTTTCACATTATTTCTATTTTCATCAGATTTTAGCGTTTTTCTTAGCCTTGAACACGTTTATTTTCACTGGTGATTATATTTCACCATTCAAGTAGGGATTTTTATTTTTCTTGTTGATCTTCCAAAAGCCTAGTGNCTATAAAAGATCCCTATCCACAATAGATTGTAAGATAAGACCCAAAATGATAATGACAGACCATTATAAGGTTTTACCTTTTCCAATGATAACAACCTTGCTTTTTAAGCTACTGCTTTCCAAATCAGGATTTTGCAACTGCCAGACACGCAGTATTTGAGGATATTACAAAATATTGCATACTATTTCACAATTAGATTTTCAAGCTCGTTCATGTACACTGTTATGTATGGTCTGATGTTTCACATTATTTCTATTTTCATCAGATTTTAGCGTTTTTCTTAGCCTTGAACACGTTTATTTTCACTGGTGATTATATTTCACCATTCAAGTAGGGATTTTTATTTTTCTTGTTGATCTTCCAAAAGCCTAGTGCTTATGATTCGCGATCTTGTTACAGGATTTGGGGTGGGCAGGTGGGATATATTTAGAATATTATGTGTAGTCTTTTTTAGAGGAGCCGTGGCTGAATGGTTAGTGCAACTGCACTGTAACCAAGAGGTTCCCGGTTCGATTCCCCGAGCGGGCAACTTTGGAACTTCACAAAAGAAAAAGCCATTGATTGGCGTCAGAAAGGGTATCCGGCCAAGAAATTCCTAATTGCCAAATCAAAGCCTCTATGAAGGGCACCGTCTGAGCCCCAGTTACTGGGGGAAAATGACGTTAAAACCAAAACAAAAATTTCATGTAGTTTGCATTGAAATACTAGTTTTTCACTAATACCCACAGTTCCATATTTTGCTAGTATCAATATTCACTATTTTGCAGAATGGGTTACGTCCACTTGTTCTTTAATATTACTTAAGAGATCGAAGTCCTGAAAGAAAGCAGTAGTTTATTTTCACCAGTGCTTACGATTTATTGCTTTACTAGCAACTGTCTTGTCTATATTCTCCAATTTACAAATACGTTGCACTCCAAAGATTATCTTAATACTCATGAAAGAGAACATTAGGATATTAAAGATTCATCAACAAATGAAATATTTATAGGCAATAGACCATAATATAACCCGTTTGCAATATTAACGCCATCTGACATCCTTTTCAGTGTACTACAGATACAAAGATTTGTAGAAAATTAATTGTAGTATTTGATTTTATCACCTTAATTAAGATACTTTGGGTTGAGCAACAGAACTTTTTTTCCCCATTGATGCAAGTTTCTTTTCATTTTGGTATGGCTAATAAAATTTGTGATGTATAATTGCAGGAGTGTGTATTCAGTTATCGTCAACTTTACTTACAAGTGCAAAAGAATTTTTCCTCGTGGTTTTCATCTGCGTTGATGCTAAAATATGAAGGCCTGATCAGCATGGCTTGGCCACAACGCAGTCAACAAATGTGGTGAAACATTGAAATTTTTTAAACATTAGAAAATGTAAATACCAAGGTTTCCTCACCTTCTTTTTGTAAAAATAAAAAAAGTTAGTCTTGTACAGTCTCAAAAAGCTATTCAGAAAATATTTAAAGTTTTTTTATCTTTTTGCAGTGGAATACAGTTGTCTCTCTCTTATTCGAAATAGCACTTATTCGATGCAATTTGTCTCTCGGTCTCTCAAGCTTCCAGTTATTCGAAATTTTTGTTTACCCAAACAATTACCTTCTCCTTAGGATCAAAAGCCCCCTAACTTAGTTGAAGTTTTTCTGAAGTCAATACATTTTTAGCTGCTGCAACATTTTCATACAGCAATCATGTTTCCAAAAAAATAATTTACAATTGATAGTTTTAGTATTTCAATCAAGTTAACATTTTCCTTAAAATCGATTTTGCAAGGAACTTTCATACCCTTCCCGTTTCCGATGTTTACCGCCTTTCCAGTAACTGACAGAAAAACGTTTAACTCATAGCGTAAATGTCCAATGATACGATCGTCTTTGTTAATAACTGCTACTCCATACTCGATACACGGTTCCAAAATCTCTCCTATTTTAGGTTGC
>RDPX01000202.1:1428741-1441806 GCA_003991215.1 Morbakka virulenta
ATATATATATATATATATATATATATAAAAATCCAGTATAGCATACAAAATAACTAGACAAAATTAGCAGTTACTACTAGTTTCATGTTTTCTTAACAATCTTCAGTTTGAAGATTGTTAAGAAAACATGAAACTATTAGTAACTGCTAAATTTGTCTAGTTATTTTGTATGCTATACTGGATTTATAAACGCTCTGGAAACATTGAGCACTCTTAGTGAACATTGGTATACTTTACTAATACTACTATATATATATATTTATTTTTTTTTCCACACAATATTATGTTCAAAAAATAAAAGATGAATGGTTATACACTTAGATGAGGAAATACAGTAGCACATTGTAAAATTACAAAAATCTGTTCGCGTTCCTTACCATTACTTCGAGTTAAACGCTATTTTGCAACCACTGCAAACCGTTTTTTGATGATATGATGCTTAAGTTGAGTAACACTAACAAATGAAGCTCTTTCCAGTCATCTTGTTGTCTTATAGTATACTCAACAACGTCTGCAATGAACGTTTTTACTAGTCAATACAAATCTTATAGAATTAAATAATTCTATATATACAGAGTACAATATAATGCGCGTGCGATATATATATTTGTGTGTGTGTGTGTGTGTGTGTGTGTGTGTGCATATGTATGTGTGTCTGTGGACGACGGAGCAGGTCAGGTATTTGTCAGTTTATAGGGCCATGAGTTGTTCTGGAAAGTTATTACACATAGTAAGCAAGGGTGGCACGGCTGATGCTCAATCCTCATGAGATGCTATGTGTTCTATCTACAAACCCGAAATACCAGCAATTTATACTTATTAATGAAAATACTGAATTTGTTTTGAAGTAAATGTGTCAAAACCACCTTTTACCATATGGGAAACAAATAACACATCAATCACATCTTTCTTAATGCCTCATCCACAAACATACTTCACTATATTGATACATCGTGAGGCTCATGACTGGGCGAGATTACTCCAATTGTAGCTCTCCCCTAATATATAACAGTGAGGTGATAAGTACGAACTGACCCACAAACTTGCCACCCACCTAATGAGGGGGTGATATGTAGGTTAGAGAAGCCTTTTTTTACCTATTCTTTCGAACTAATCCCAACAACTCTAAATGGGTCTTCTTTCCCACCCTCTGCCAATTACTGCCAATCCAAACCAAAAAGGAAAGGGCGTTGCTTTCAGGATGCAAGCACTAAAATGCATTTTTTTATTTTGAATAAAAATAACGATATTTCTCGTTGAGGAGACGCAGGTTTACCATATATAAGAGAGGTGAAATATTACACACCGTTATTAGAAAAGCATTGTTAGCTGTTTTGCAAGAATAAAATTATTTTCAAAGTTAAAATGATTGAAACTACTTTTGATTTCCCAATGGAATATATGTCTTGATCAATACCAGACTGTCTATTTCAAAGTGGTATGGTTGTAGTATGAGCTAAAACTACACTGGTGAAAGAAAGTATTCTGAATTAACACGTGGCACGAAAACGGCGAAGCTAGAGATGCTAGCTAAAATCTGATTCAAATTTTTAGGACTCCAATACAGATATAAAACGCCATCTTCTTCTGCCAACTAATTAATAAAAAATATATGGTTATCAAAACCAAAGAATTTACCGTATTTACCCTATAAAAGTGATAACTTTAACGGACATCCATTTGAAGTTACAGATTCAGATGGGGATAAGGTAATTTCAGAAACAAATACCATTGAACCAAACGACGAGGAAGATTTTCTTGCCACTGAATAATAAACAACCTAAAAGTTGAGGTGGCTTTGTTTAATATACATGTTAACTTCAAAAACAAAATATAAGTTTTTATGATTTTTAAATAAACGACCCTCTCGATTTAATCCTCTCCCAAAGCAACGCTCTCAAAAAATTTCAAAATTTAAATTAAAGCCTAGGGCGTTTATTAGACAAAATATGGAAAATGTTATGAAAATCATATCAATAATACTTATGCTGGTATGATATTACTTACTTCAACTGAGAAAATAGATATCAAGACAATAAGACCCCTCTAGTCAACCGGTTCATGACCTGACATTCGATATTCGTCTTCACATTACTGGCTAGCATGAGACCTGCTCAGACAATACCTACAGGGATACTTTACAATCAGAATATGATCTCTGCTTTTTTATTTCCAATCTTCATTTGAATCTTGAGGAAACATACCAAACTGCATGTTCTTAATTGCTTCGCCGGTAATTCACATACGTCTACAAACCAGACTCTGGATTTGGCTGCAAGTCGACATCTACGCCCAGTTTAGTGAGATGCTCTCTTAAGAACACAATCTCTTTCTGTAAAAAAGAAAGAAATATTAAGCAAAAATTATGGGAAATACAATTTCTGTAGACCAGGCGCTTCTCGTCATTAAATGTTCGATCCCCATTTCCACATGCCGCCTGCCTCCTTTAAAAACAGGCACAGATGGAGAGCTAAAAAATATTACGGAAATAAAAATTTACCATAGGCAAGTAAAGTAACATGAAAAATGTTTTTTTATGTTGACCAAAGCAGAGTACAAAGCAGTGTCATAGGCAAGATCACATGGTTTTATTATCGTGACTCACTGGAACAAATAAGGTCATTATGTCATTTGAGTATTAAATTCTATAACATATATAGCCCTTCAAAAGGTGGCGAAGGACAAGATGCTAGAAAAGACGGTAGAATACAAACTAAGGAGAAAGAAGGGAAAGAAAGCAAAGAGAAGGGCATCTCCGAATTAATTCGACGAGATTATGACGATCTCAATAGCAACTAATGGGTTACCATCTAGAAAATAGCACAGGAAAGAGCAACAGCCAGGAAGGAGGTCCTTTGTGCGAAGTCGGGCCAATTATAAACATCACAACTGATGAGGTAGCTGAGACGATTAGGAAGATAAATTGTGGAAAACCGGTAGGATGTTCTGGATTTGAAGTCGACCCAGTGAAGGCACTCAAGAGGATAGATACAGAAATGGAGAAATGTTATTTGAGTTGGACGAGTCCCTATGGGTTGTGAGGCAACTGGGCAGTGAATGGGGCGAAAGAACCCATGTACAACAGGAAAGGAGACCCGTTGGACAAGCAGAAATTAGAATTGAATCAAACTTTTGGAACACCTGGCTAATGCTGTAGAAAGAACGTTGGAACGGAAGCTGGGTAACGTTCGTGAGGCTCTGTAAAAACTAAATTGAGAACAACAGTTCTTACTTTCTCACTCTAGTCTTTGCAGCGAGATACATAAATATGTACTAAAACACGAAAGAAACAATAGTGTGTGGCAATACAAATGAAACAGAAGAGTTTGTACCTTTTGGGCATTGACCTTTAGTTGCAACTGATTAACTTGATCTACTAAATTGTCTTTCTCGTCACGTAAATTGTTCAGTTTTTCTTCTGCTTGAGTTTTGACAGACAGTATGATACCTAAAAAGAAAATGTTTTATTTTACGACCATTTCATTATTTTTATTAATTTAGCTTTAAATAAACTATTTACCATGCTGTATAAATGCAAAAAACTTTAATAATGACATAAAACAAAGGCTATCCTTTCCTCTCAGTGCGTCTCTATCAATCAATCAATCAATCAATCAATCAATCTATCTATCTATCCATCTATCTATCTATCTATCTATCTATCTATCTATCTATCTATCTATCTATCTATCTATCTATCTATCTATCTATCTATCTATCTATCTATCTATCTATCTATCTATCATCTATCTATCTATCTATCTATCTATCTATCTATCTATCTATCTATCTATCTATCTATCTCTGTCTCTGTCTGTCTGTCTCTTTCCCCCCCCACCCCCACACCCTTCTGTGCTGTGCTGTGCTGCGTACTGTTGAGTGTTTATTATTTATTACGGCATTCCAGCATTTCTACCCTAATTTTAAATATGAAATATATTTGTCTTACCATTTATAACTCTTGTGATTCTCCAAAGACGAAGAAGAACAATAAACTCAACGCCATCTTTGACTGGTTCATCACGACTATATATTCGCAAAAGAGAGGAAGGTCAAATTATATGAGTGAGGCTCATTCAAAACCGGAAATTTTTACTTTATATATTAAAATTTCCCAGGAATTTGTATGTTAATAGCAAAATTGTATTAATTACGGTTAAAAACAAATTATGAAGGTGAAGCTAATTCGCTGCACTGTTATCTAAATAAATTCCTTTTTGCCAAATTCCCCTAATTTCCAATTAAAACCTGAATGGCGATGTCTATTATTTTAGCCTCTTTTGTTCTTTTATTTATCATGACAATATCAGGCTTTCTAGCTTCGATGTGTTGGTCGCATTGTATCATCATGTCCCATAACAGTTTGTGTTCTTCATTTTCGCTACAACCATCTGGCTTATGGTTGTACCACTCGTTGGCCCGTTCCAAACCTGCCGTACGACACATTGCCCAATGTGTCGTACGGCAATATCTTGCCATATTATCATGACGCCTTTTATATTCTTTTTGTGCTAACTTGGAACACTCACTTACGACATGGCTGACACTCTCAATCCTCTCGAAACACATCCTGCATAAAGGTGACTCTGCTGTTTTTTCAATGTGGTATTTTAAATAGTTCGTTCTCAGTTATTGTTCCTGAGCACTACAAATCAACGCCTTAGTGGTACTTTTCAATTCTCCCTTACTCAACCATCCCCAAGTCTTATCCCAATCAACGGCTCCATTCTCTTCTAAGAATTGTCCGTGCAATCTTTTCTCCTTCCATTCTCTTATCATTTCAACCTTACTCTCTCTTTTAAAAGCTTCTGGGTCCGTACATTCTTCTGTTTTCAAAAGACCTTGATTTTTACCCATCTGGAGCATCTCCTCTCTACTATTTAAAACGTACCATGCCAAATTATTTTCTTCAGCTCTTACGCATTTCTCGACACTAATCAGCCCTCTTCCACCTTGTTTTCTCTTTACATACAACCTTGCAACGTCACCTTTTGGGTTTAAGCTTTTGTGCATGGTCAATAATTTTCTTGTCCTCCTATCAACCTTTTCTAGTTCGTTTTTATTATTATTATTACTATTATTATTATTATTATTATCATTATGTTTTTATCGATAAAATTGGTTCCATAATTACAATGGTTCTTTTCTCTAGCAAAAATAAAATACATGAATAAAATATTACTTTATAAAAACCTAAATTTAGAGTAAAATTAAGTTAAATTGCCAAGCAGCAACTTCTTATGGAGATAACCGAGCAACGGTTTTATCACTAAATTAGTTTCTTTACAAACCCACAACAAACGGAGGTTTTTCTAACAAAAGTACATCGGTGGAACAGTGGAAAAACATGACTGAAAATATGAGACGGATAAAGTATCGGAAAACTTAAACGTGAAAAAAAGGAACGGAATTGGTAGATAAGGTGATAAGACAAGAAAAGTGGCTAACACTTTTACACTTATCTATATTTTTAATATAATTTAAATAATTTTTTCACTGTTCAAAAACATCGATTGTTTTCTAAATGTAATAATATAAAAATCAGTGCAGAAGTACGTACCTTAAAAATATATCCAAGAAAAATGAAATGATCACAACACATGCATCAAAAACCTAAAAGAGGCAAACCAATGAATATCATTGAAGTGGCAAGGGATATTTCCTGTATGGACTTCGGAAACTTTTATTTTTCATTCTGTTTTTTTCAAACAACAATATTTATTAAAGATGAGGAGCATGGCAGTTTTTTAAATGTTCTGACGGCTATGCAATTTTCTGCCGACTTTTCCGTCAGTTTCAGAATGGGGGCAATTTCCCCTCCGTTCCAATTAAATTATTTATCCTACAGAAACACTTCCAACAAAATAGCTAATCCCTTGAAAATGATTTTTTACAGTTGATAATCACAGGACATAGATGTCCAAATATATTTAGTGAATAACATCAAAAGTGGTTTGTTTTTCTCGTATTTTGTATCTTCAAATCAGAATGATGATTCTATTTGGAGTCTTGTTCTTACTTCTATTTGAAAATTGTCTGGTGAAGCTGTTTTTTAACTTTGCTAAATAAAATACAAGAATGATGTATAAAGCTTACTGGGGAAGTAAAAAAAAGTAAGAAAACAACAAAAGGTATCTGGTTGAGAATACATGTCTAAGACGGCGCTAAATATACCACAAAAAAGCGAAAGGAAAACCTAAATAGCAACAAATAAAATTTGAAGTAGAGTCTGCGACTTTCAGGGCCACCTGAGCTATCCGAGATAAGTACAAGGTCAGGTCAGTACTATAATTAAATCTCTCATTTTATTGCACTGTTCTTTCTCCAGATCTGTAACAAACATTTCATGCAATCCTCCACATATACCAATGTGGAGCCATATCGTCACTTCTCTGAATGTAACTTTAAATCTAAAACAACTAAAATAGCAATCATACGACTTTGAAGGGCAACATGTGCAAGTAATATGTTATTATGGTTCTAGAAGATCAGAAAAATGAATATTCGCAAGACGGTAACTTATTATTGACCCTTCGTCAGTACCTTTGTTTATAAATAAATACCTTAAATCATGCATGCACTATTTAGGCTGCTTTATAGCTCCAAACATTTAGCTCCAGTAGTACATACAATATTAAATCCATAAATTACTAATATGATATTTCTTGCTTACCTCCATTTTATAATGAAAAAATGAAAGTCCCATACAAAAAACTTTGACGATTACCTAAATAAAAGAAACGAGAACCGATGAAAATAAACCATTATCATTCTTAAATACAGCACGAAAACCAACTTAGTGGTACAGATTAAAATTTTCAAAACAATATGCAACACACAAATTCTTCATGGCAGGCAAAGATATACACAACACTGGATATATTTTTAGGCTGTTAGATTAACACTTGTTAGTTATTGGTTTCATCTCTACAAGAATTCTATTTCCGTACGCCTGTATCTGGGCTATTTCCATCAGCCTGTATCTGGGCTATTTCCGTAAGCCTGTATCTGGGCTATTTCCATCAGCCTGTATCTGGGCTATTTCCGTAAGCCTGTATCTGGGCTATTTTCGTCAGCCTGTATCTGGGCTATTTCCGTAAGCCTGTATCTGGGCTATTTCCGTAAGCCTGTATCTGGGCTATTTTCCTCAGCCTGTATCTGGGCTAATGAGCCACCACCTGGGGTACTACTGGAGACCTAAAACCCACCTAAACCGGGTAAAATATAATTACAAAGTACGTACTGATCTATTTATTTCTTTACTTTTTTATTTATCTATTTATTTATTTACTGTCATGCGAGAATAGAAGTAGGGCTTGACTTCTACCATGACTGTCCGTGGGCATGGAAATGTGACAATCTACCATGGCAAAATCGAAGGTATACCGTTTCTTAGGATAACACATCGCCCTGGACCACGATAGCATCAAAGATATCAAAATAAAGACAGGAAACGAAAGGTGCATTGTAGCAATCGAAACACAGACGTGAAATGCGTAAGATCTAAAACTGAATCTACAAGTACTGCCGGCGAAAGCGATGATGTACAGAACTATTCTGATAGCTGTGAAAACGTGTATTTCAGGCAAGGAAAACGAGAGGATAACTGAAAATTTCGAATTAGGAGTATTGTGAATCAGCTAGATGTAAAGGTGTACAAATAAATGGGTAAATGCGCGAATTGGAATAACTGCAAAGTAAGAAATGGTGGGGAAACAATGGTGATCCCTGGAAAACTGACCGCAGTCAAGGACGAAAGGCAGCTTAATGATGGGGTTAAACATTGAAAAAGTGTTCAGCAATGCTTGGCGGGTAAAACAAAGAGGTAACTGATAAAGATATAGATTTGGGAGGGGAGATGAAATCTGCATGAAAACTCGCCATCAAAAAGAGTGCCCATGGGCCATCAAGGGGCTAGAGCTAAGTGAAATAAACCTTAACACATTTTCAAGAATTGTTGATAATGTGAAAATTCTTTACTTTATGGACTTTGTTAAAGCCATAGACAGAGAAGCATTATTATGTCATGATTTGTAAACTATTTTCCAAGCTTTGCTAACTCAGAAAAGTAATCATGATGTGATAATGCTCTTGTACCTATTCTGCAACGTGTTTCTTACTTTTTTTTGTTCACTAGATTAATTCCTACACATAAAGCTTTCCCTTCAAATTGCATCCAGCCATATCAGAACAACAAACATACAATTTCCAGCATTCCACATATAACATGTGACAACTATAGCCTGATCACACTTCTTCCGAAGTCTTTAATTTTTTTCTTGTTCCTTAAGGCTGAAAACAATAGGTTTTCATCTGTCTTTGGGTAAACCAATTTTGCATAATCGTAAAAACTGTAAAGGTGAGGCGTTTGGCCAGTAAAGGCACTTTATTTTAGGGTGTGTACGGTGAAGTAAGGGAAGAGAGTACAGGAGAAAAATAAATGAATTATACCCTGCCAGCAGAAAAAACCCAATGCAATGCGACAAAACTAATTTCAGTTTAAACGTATAGTTGTAAAAACATTACTTTTTCAAACTTTTTTTTTGATCAACCGAATCAAACTAACACTTATCTCAATTAACACTTTCGTCCTGTAGGTTAAATCACTGACTTTAACAAATGTAATAGTTTTTCGATTTACAACGACAAACTCATAAATCGGTAGCTTAAATACATGTTTGGTGGATTGATATTCCTTATAATTTGTAATTCGAACCCAAGAATTTCGTTTGTAATTTCTGATATAAAAAATCTTTTAGAATTTTGTAACTGAAGTGACCTTAGCTCCACATACAAAATCAATCTATTCTAACATAAAGATACAGCTACTGCTTCGTAACCCAAAAATGTTCGACTGGAAAGAAGGTAGTAAGACAAGCTGATTCATTCGGGCGGTGTCAGAGTTCATAATACCGACAGAATTTAATGTGTGTTAGGGGACTGACGAAAACTTACCTCGAAAAAAAATAGTGATAAAATCGATAGACTGAAATAATGCAGAACCTCTTCAGTAACATGAACAGCATGGCTATCTGCATCAAAAAGGATAAAAAAATTGTAAGATTGTACAGTTTTCCCATAAATTTACAGGTAAATAACAAAGCAGCATTATTATAGTTGGGATCTTAAACAAAATATAGGCCATGTACTACAAGAAAAGAAGTCAAATACATATGGCAAAATTTCACACACACACACGCACATGACCACAACTTACATGTAAGTGGTAAAATGTCACATATACGTGAAGCTCCATATCATACTTGCAAGTTATCACATTCCATACATGAATAAGAATATGTCACAAACTGAAGCAGTCAAGCGACATATTGATCTTGCATTCAACATTTCAAGCTTTGCTAAAATTTTCCACTGTCAGTCATCTTAATCACATTGCTTACCGTTTAACTTCAAATCCCAGGGTAGAATTTGTCTAATATGTTTGAAAGCCAATCTGATTCTTTAACGCAGGCCCTTGTTACAAAATTTGGCTTGAATTCAGGAAAGTTTATTTAACTTCATATACATTGCCTTTGCACAACACAGTCAGTTACGTTATATTCCATTTTCTGGAGAACGCTTCACTTGTCTATTCAAGGAACATATTTTCTGCTACTCAACAATGTCTTGAATAATAAGTCTACATGCGCATGTAGTGTACCACTGAGCTCCATACTCTTGACATCTAGTCTTGTAAAAGTGACGTTACAAGTTCTGGCGATGACTCATGATGGTCGTTCTTGCCCAAATTTCAGCTATTTATCATCACCAATAGGTGCAGGGTTCACGTAGGCAGCCTGTCTGTCACACTCCCTCTAGGAAAATTCGAATCCCTTAATACGCAAAGTGACACAGTCGCCAGGGTGGTAAACTGATAAACATTTCGCAATGGCACACAAGCAGCCAAAGCGGACCGTCCAAAGGTGGCAAATATGCCAAAGTTTACGATAATAAACTGCAATGCCAAAAGCTTCGCTGAGGCCGTAGTACAACCTTCTTACTTTCCTTGAAAGCTACACATACAGGTCGTTTATTGCAGAAAATACCTGCAGTGTACCTTGGTATTGAAATCTAGAATGCTACACACGGCAGCCCAATTCTAATCAACGGGGGGAAAGCTAAGAAGCAACATATTCCTCTCCTGGAAAAATTGAAATATTGGAAGTGTTAACGCCAGGAGTCGTTAGTAAAAAAACAAATCCTAGCAAAGTCTTTTGCTTAGCCAAATGAGTTACAAATTAAAGACAATCCCAATTATGCCATCGGTCATTTCAACAGCAACATTAACAACCGAGGGAACGACAGAAAAAATAACGATGGCCATCTAATTCAACAAAAAATACATACAGTAACTTTACCCCCCCCCCCCTCCCTCATTTACAACAGCAAGGCCAAACGTAAAATGAGTGTAACTGTCCACTGGACGAATAAATACGACCATTTATGTACTATAACATAAACGCATTGAATGACATTTTGCTGAATGCAAAACGGATTTGGATCTTAATAAAAACATACATAGAGCAACAAGGTCAACATGGTCGTGAGTTACTCTAAAAAGAAATAGCGGCAAAATATTACTGCAAAAAAAGTCTCGTTTTCAAAGTAATAATAAATATTATACACACACCAGCCTAGGCCTTTCAACTCATGATTTTCAATGCAATGGGATCTTGTGATATCAGGTAAAGCAAATTTTTAACAGCTCCTTCAACAAGTCCCTGGATAGAAAATGGTTCTTGAAAACAAACACACAATAATTTTCGGTTTCTTGTCTATTTAAGAAGGGGAAAGTTGATAAAATGCCAGGAAAACCTAGGGTGAGGGGTCTGAAAGTAAACACAACCATGACAGAAGTCATGATGCCAAGTCGTATGAACCAGAGGTGATAATCATCTTCGAAAGAATAATTAAAAGACTGAAATGCGTAAAATGCTACAAGTGTTTGGAGTCCTGAGTTAGTGATTACTACACGCGAGGAGTCATTACAGGGGAGATCAGGGAGCATCGGATGAGATGAGCTGATCATGTGATGTGTAAGGATGAAGGGCTCACAGTAAAAAACCTCTACGTGAGAGAGGTGCCATGAAGAAGGCTACAGGGAAGACTACACCTAATTTCAAAAAAACAACACCAAGAAATACACAAAAAGGAGTTACACATAGAAGTAGACACAATAAACCGAGGTAGATGAAAGAGGATAAACTGAGCAGCTGATTGTAACCTGAATGATGAAGACTGAAGAATAAAAGGTGGAAAAGATGAAGGAGAAGATGAAGGAGAAGAAGAAGGAGAAGAAGAAGAAGGAGAAGAAAAAGAAGAAGAAGAAGAAGAAGAAAATGAAGAAGAAGAAGAAGAGGAAGAGGAAGAAGAAGACGAAGAAGAAAACGAAAAAAAGAAAGAATATAGTTAGAAGTACATTTAAACGTTTAAGGTTAACAGTCTGCCTTAGTTTGCTGTCATTCAGTTTTAAGGGAAAGGCATTGGACATCTTAACCACAGTTTGTACGCTATGTAAACCATCTTGTAGTAGCTGGTTAATCAAAGTGAATTGAATACTTACTATTTTTGGAAGTCTCAAGCATAATTTCTGCTATCACTATTGCACAATCTAATAGCACCAGAACGATAATCACAATTTGAAAATTGTGACTGTGAATAGTTTCACATATCCTTTGTCTCAGCAAACTTAGACCACTGATCCTGTAAAAAATAATAAAGATTACAACAAAATCCAATAAATATATAAAGTAGATATTAAAAGAAGTACAAATAGAAACATCCATTTTGTAATCAAAGAGCTCACTATGGATGTAGAGTATACTGAGCTTTGGTCAAGCCGTTAAGGACACAATGCCATTACACTGTAACGGTGACTAACTGACGAAACCATATGTAACTTAGAAACTCAGAGGTATGTCAAGGAATATGGCCTCTCGGGGCTCATAAGCCACTTTCTTGCCAGTAGGTCAATGATCAGAAATATTCAGTGACAAGCTAAAATATCTGGCTTGGTCCTGCTTCTTATGAAAATATTGAGTAACGTTTAAAAAATAGTTATTGGTGTTTTGTTCAGTTATCAATCATTTTATGGTTTCACAAATGACCTTACATTTAATATAATTTCAATTTACTCCTAAACTTGAAGGGCAGGCATTAGTCTAACATATAAATGTTACTTCATGACAATGATTCCACTCTTCTGTGAAAAAACGCGGGAAAGATGTCTTACCTATTGAATAAGTTAAAAAAATGTGGCAGAACAAGATCCTGTAGGAGTAAAAGATCGCTAGTTTTATATAAATTACAGGTAAAATAATTTGTCATTTTGCCTCGCTTTGTTTTTTACAACCTTTTGATTCGCAGAAGAAATAAACTTTGCCCAAGTATTGGATTTTCTTAATCTGCTTCAATTTCATTGACTAATCTTAACCAATCTGCACAACTAAAATAAATTAAATTTGTCTGGATGTAATTAAATACATCCACATTAATGAAATGTTTATTTCCTAATATCGGATAAAATCATACAGTGACCGCACCGGTTTCCTCAATGGTATTAGTTTCCCAGACTTTCTCAGTCCATCTCTTTGTTAAAAAACTGCGAGCGGTTTATTTTTGTTTCAAATAATTTCTATTGTGGTATGTGCTCACATTACCTTCTTTTACGGAGCAGAATTGCTGAAATTTTAAAACATTTAGAAGGAGTAAGAGAAGCAAGTAAGTAATAAAATGTTCAGTCGTAACGGGCAAAAAAATAAAGATGTAAAGGGCAAAAAGATAAAGATGTAAAGGGTAAAAAGGTAAAGATGTAAAGGGTAAAAAGGTAAAGATGTAAAGGGTAAAAAGGTAAAGATGTAAAGGGGGAAAGGTAAAGATGTAAAGGGTAAAAAGGTAAAGATGTAAAGGATAAAAAGGTAAAGATGTAAAAGGTAAAAAGGTAAAGATGTAAAGGGTAAAAAGATAAAGATGTAAAGGGTAAAAAGGTAAAGATGTAAAGGGCAAAAAGGTAAAGATGTAAAGGGTAAAAAGGTAAAGATGTAAAGGGGAAAAGATAAAGATGTA
>RDPX01000202.1:1442229-1466566 GCA_003991215.1 Morbakka virulenta
TGATTAAGTTTTGATGCGGTTGGGCTAACCTTTCATGTACTTTCCACAAGTTATTACTAACAACTACTGTTTGTTTTTTTACACACCACGTTTAAAGGTTTAAAGGCTGTGTCTTATACACAACTAGAATTGCAAAAGAGAAAGGGTAAAGAGGTAAAGGGTGAAAAGGTAAAGATGGAAAGGGGAAAAGGTAAAGATGTAAAGGGGAAAAAGGTAAAGATGTAAAGGGAAAAAAGGTAAAGATGTAAAGGGTAAAAACGTAAAGATGTAAAGGGTGGAAAGGTAAAGATGTAAAGGGTAAAAAGGTAAAGATGTAAAGGGGAAAAAGGTAAAGATGTAAAGGGTAAAAAGGTAAAGATGTAAAGGGTTAAAAGGTAAAGATGTAAAGGGTAAAAAGGTAAAGATGTAAAGGGTAAAAAGGTAAAGATGTAAAGGGTAAAAAGGTAAAGATGTAAAGGGGAAAAAGGTAAAGATGTAAAGGGGAAAAAGGTAAAGATGTAAAGGGGAAAAAGGTAAAGATGTAAAGGGTAAAAAGGTAATCAGATTATAGGAACAAAATAATGGTTGCAAACAGCAGGTTTGGTCATTACATTGTTAAAGACCAGGTAGTTTGCTGTGAAAATCACATCTTTGAATTAACTTGTTCAATAAGAAGGTAGTAAATGAATTATGACTATGGAGTGATCTTGTTTTTCCCGGCGCGGTGACTCATCTCAAAATCATTGACTTCAGCTAGCATCGACGGAATAACAGTGTTCGAATAGAAACAACGACGATCAAGAACCTCTTTCCTATTTTTATGTCGTTCTTATTGGGTTTGAATCATTAATGAGTTTGTAGTATTATTTCCAAGCCTACCGTGTCAGTATGTTTGAATATGTTATTCGTTTCATCTTTCATATTTCAAGAAATTCCATTGTTTATATATATATATATATATATATATATATATGTTTTATTATTAAAAGCTGCTTAAATATTTTTCCTCTCTACCTTTTCCTTTTAGAGGCACAGAAATTCATTTCAAGAACATTTTAATCCATGTTCTTAAAACACAACTGATATATATATATATATATATATATATATATATACACTTTATTTTTTATTTAAAAAATTAACAAACTCATCTAACGTTGAGTAGATAAAAAGTTGAAACCGGGTGTAGTGGTTGGGGTGATTGCGTTTTCCAAGTATACAAACAATCCTCAAATGCCCTCGGAAACATAAACTTTCTTCATGGAAAAAAAAGTCGAACAATTAAAAACCTGGCCTTAAAGTATCCAACATTTTATGCATAAAAAGTGGATATTTTTAATGAAATTCTTAACACTACTAGTGTATTTCAAAAACAAATACACAAAAACAAAGAAATGACAGTTGCTAAAAGAGTTTCGAGCTATACACGTTAGGCATTCACTGAAAATAACATATAAGGAATATAACGATATGCAGATTTCCCTAATACGCTTGGTCACTATTGAAAGAAGCAATAAAAACTAGTTGTTCACTATCAAAGATGCAGACACTAGACAATCGCTATCAAATTGTTCTACAGACTGCATCATGCTACCGTCAACAAATTGATTCCAACTGTAAAAACTCACACTAGCATCTCTCTGGAGCAGCTCGCAAAGTGCACGCCCTATCGACTGATTAACCGCGGATTTGAGTATATTTGGCAACTACNAAAAGAGTTTCGAGCTATACACGTTAGGCATTCACTTAAAATAACATATAAGGAATATAACGATATGCAGATTTCCCTAATACGCTTGGTCACTATTGAAAGAAGCAATAAAAACTAGTTGTTCACTATCAAAGATGCAGACACTAGACAATCACTATCAAATTGTTCTACAGACTGCATCATGCTACCGTCAACAAATTGATTCCAACTGTAAAAACTCACACTAGCATCTCTCTGGAGCAGCTCGCAAAGTGCACGCCCTATCGACTGATTAACCGCGGATTTGAGTATATTTGGCAACTACGATCACGACATCCAATGCAGCAGCGGTCCTTTTTTGGTTATTCCAATGAAAAACAATTTTGGGAGATAACAAATCGCTCAATTGCATGCAAAATTGACGACGGGGAAACCACTACCTAATTTCTTCGTTAGACCATTGAGCTATAATATTTTCTAGTCAAGAACAGATCCCAAAAATGAGTAGCTGAGCGACTTCACAGTGAAAATGAAGACCATGCAGTGGAAGGGAATATAACTGAGATCAAAGCAAAGTGTAGCTGGCACGTGGCATTTCTTTGTATACGTTCTGCAGTCTTGTCAAACAAAAGTATCAAACAATCTACGTTAATTAAAACAGTATTTATAAATTTACAATGTTCTGCATAACTGTAATTGTTTTTGATGTTCTCGATGATATAATTTTAAGACGTTATTCTTTCATAAATGCATACATAAAATCCATTTCAACATGTTGTTTTTTTATCCCAAACTAATTCTTTTACATCATATTCACTTACCATATTATTATATACTTGTAATATCGGCCCCTATCAAAACTTCCTATATAATTGTTAATTTTACTTTTGTCAACCGAATGGACAATACTAGCAACCTTTGTTTTGACAATGTATTTACAGAACACTTTTGAAAACGTGTTCTGTAAATCCATGTGGCGACAACTATTTCCATTTCCAATTCAATTTTGCTTTAACCGAGATACTTTCTCTCTTCTAGATGAGACGTCAGCTTCGACTGCTGTACTTCATTCAACAAAAACTCAGGTGGTATGCATAAAACAACATACGGAATAAAGGTCATGGCAATCTCATCATACTTGCATTGCCAAAACGGTATTAAACGTTACTTCTTTCCCGCATCAACGAAATTGGTTTGACAAAGGAAAATTCCCAGATTGCTTGGCAAACTAGTCAAAAATCAATGAAACCTGTCAATTTTGTAACCAACTTTCGTTTTCTGTAGCGTACTGTAACTGGTTCGTTTGAGAAAATCCAAACGTCCTTTCGAACCCCGATTCGACCAAATCGTTTTCACTGGTAACTTAAACACTGCATTTTCACGACAAAGCCCATGCGGTATTAAAACACGATATTCCGAAGGAGTTGATTATCAATGTTGATGAAACCTCATCGAACCTTATCTATAACTGACAAGACAGAAAATACAGTGCAGCTACCCCAAATTCTTATTGAAAAAATCTTATAAGCAGAGGAGGGCAGATAGCTACTATGTCCACTGCAAAGCCAAGAGTTTAATTCCCCGCCGGCTATGAAATGCCTATTACAGCGGAACACTGGAGCAGTGAAAAAGAAGCTTTTAATCCTGACCAAAAACATCCTTTGCTCCGTACATTAGATATTCTCAAGTAAACCTGGGCATTGATGAATCACAAAACCTTGGATCTTGTGGGGCACAAGCTAAGTGTAGTCGACAGCAGCTCAAAAAAAATTAGGCGAATTAACCATTGAAGCTACTATAGTAAAAAAGAGTATCCCAAACTTGTTGCAGTCTTTCCATGCGATCACTAAGAGTGTAACAAAATGGGTAAATAAGCCAATTTTGTGCAAATATTTTACAAACTGCATTACAAACAAGTTACGTAAGAGCCTTGGAAGAAGACTAAGATTGAAGGATGAAGGTCACACTAGAAACATTCTAAAACCCGATCCTTATATTTAATCTATGAAAGAAGATGTGATTTTACATGAGATTTGGTCTAGACGTTCCTTTCAAGAATGTTATCTGCATTTCCTTTAACGTTGGGCCTATTTGTTGTTAGTATAAATGTTTTAATATTGTTTCAATAATTTGTTTCAAAACTTTATTATGTTTATCATATAACCTCCTTAATTACAGTCGCCTTGAGGGCCCAATATTTCGTGTTAATATGTCACATTTCACCTTTGCACCCCGTCCATCTCATGGTACTCTCAATACATTGGCGTTAATTAAGTGGAACATCAGTTTACAACCATAGGACAGTTCATACAAATATTGAAGAGAGCATGTCATGGGTGAAGTCTTCATTTCCATGCCAGTCTCAAGATTAAATTCTATGACTCAAATAGTAAAGCGGTTAACAGAGTCAGGATATCCTGTTTTTATCCATTAATATTGACAAGTGTTTATCCTTGGTTTACTTAAATTCGAGTGTTATCTGCAATCGTGCCCTTCTTATGTCAAAAACAATTCTCTCTTTGCAAAAAAAATCTGTCTTAGATGAGTTACAACTGTTATTGTCTGACAACTGAAAGGTGCTTAAAAAGGTATTGTATACAAATATTTCAAATGTAATCCTTTGTATTTACATCTTAAGCCAACTCTCTTGCTCAATCAGAATGTGTAACTACGTCAAAAACAATTAAAGGCTATCTGAAGAACATTGTAATAAACTTTTCTCTTTTAAGGAAGCTTATTGCAAGTCTGAAACAAGGCAGCAAGAATCAAAGTTACACCAAAGGAAAAAGAAAGAAATCGTATCCCGTATCTTTCGATTCTTTTAGAAACTGACGGAGGAACACAGCATTTTAACCAATATGACCTTTGTCATGGTAAAGACAAAAACTATACTGGTAGAAACGTTATATTCCGTTATATCAGTTCTTATTTTCTTTTTTAAAATGTTCTTGTCACATCTGAAGCTGTTGAATTTTCTTTCCTTTTTTCTTCTTCATTTTTGTTAAAGTAGCTCTGTATGACACTCACTGATCCTCCAGTGTATCCTCTTTAAATATTTCAAAATAAATAAATGAATAAATAACTAAATAAATAACTAAATAAATAACTGTGGGCAAACAAACCCTGCCATAAATGCAAAGAGTTGACTAGCATTATCTGTGGCAAGCGTATGCTAAAGGAAGTAAATGTCAAAATCTATGAAAACATGATAGGTCCAGTTCTTGAGTATCATGCTGGCTTATGGACAATGAGGGATAGGGAGAAGAGGATGCCAGCTACAACAGAAATGAAAATGCTACATGGGATCATGGCATCAGCTTCTTGAATAGACAGGAATGATGAGCCTCAGAGTGTGCAAAAACTCGATAATATTGAACTGAAGGCACAACAAGTTAGACCCTGATGGTATCATCATCTACTCTCCACAAGTAGAACCCACACAGAAAGGGCTGGAAAATAAACATCGATGGAAGTTGGTCAGAAGGATGTCTCCATAAAAACTGAAAGGAAAAAAAGTGAGAGAAGGCATGAGGCTGTGACTGAAATGTAATCAGGTTTCAGAAAACAGGGCACTTTATGGAGGGAAGATAAGAAACCAACCACCCAAAACTGCTGGACAGGATTGGATGGAAGATGATTATACTTTAAACGAAGAAAGTTTCGCGGACAAAAAGTTTCATGGATGAAGTCATCCGTGAATTTTTTTTATTTAGCGACATAAACTTCCGCGGATGAGTGGTTTAAGTTTTTTTCACATGCATAAACTTTCGCGGAGAGCAAATTTTGAAATATTTCACGTGTATAAACTTTCGCGGAGAGCAAATTTTGAAATATTTCACGTGTATAAACTTTCGCGGAGAGCAAATTTTGAAATATTTCGCGTGTAAAAACTTTTGCAGATCAGCAATAAATTAACAAATTTAAAGGTTAGTTCTAATTGTTCCTCAAAATGGAAAACAATATTTATTGATTCTCGTGAAAACAAATTAACGAATCTTTCAAAAGTATGGAAATTAATACAACAAAATACTTGTAAAGCAATAAAGCAACAAGTCAGTTTCTGTAAATAAATATCAAGAATATTAAACGTGTTTTGTCAAAGCGTCCAAGACCTAAAATTTGTGAAGTTCTTTAACTGGATTGAACATGTACTTTTTGCTTTATTGCAGTAAAAATATTGTTAAAAACAAATTTCAAATTTTTTTTTCATGGCCATAAAAATTTTGCAGATATGGCCTGTTTTGGAACTTTTCATGGACATAACTTTAGTGGATTGAGGACTCTAGAATTTTTTGTGGGTCATGCTTTTGGGGATTTTGGTCACATCTGCAAAATCCGAGAAAGTTTCTGTCTGCAAAAGTTTCTACATTCAAAGTACTTCAAATTTTCTTTCTCTTCATTTTCTGCCTTCACCAAACAATTTCTCTGAGAAGTTTTAAAATTCTTTGGCACTTAATTGAAAGTTGCTTTATTCTCAATAATAATTTAACAGTACTGAGTTGCTATTCAAATATTCCAAAAATGACATAAATAAATAAATGCACAAATACATACATACACACATACATACATTTATACATACATACATACATAAAAAGATACATAGATACATACATGCATACATACATAAAAACATACATAGATACATACATGCATACATACATACAAACATACATACAAACATACACAGATACATACATACACACATAAATAAATAAAAAAATTCATTCATAAAAAATTAAACAAAAAACAAACAATAAAATACCACTTTCCAAATCATTGTTCCAAAAACATATAAACATAAACTTGCTTTCTATAAACTACAACTGAAAAGCATGGAGTACTTCCTTTGGTGTAGCAATGCTCAAACTGGGAACCCTATGAATTAGAAATTAAGCATCTGCTGGTCCTTCGCTACTGCCTTAAACTAAAATGATACCAATATGTAGGTTGAAGGCAAAAAGGCATAAATTTACACATTACAGTCTAAATCTTGCTTGTGAACCCCAGTGTCTGTCTAAGCCTGGAGAAAAACAGGAGGTTTGGAGTCAGGATAGGCATCTGACCAGGTAAAAAAGTTATGCTTCATCTAATTATGCAAGATACCAATAGAGAGTTTGATAGTTTTGGGGAATCTCCCCTTACAATGAATAAGCTGTGATAAACTATTGCCCCAAGCCAGCAAAATGTGAAGTAAAGAAGCTGACAAAGATCAGAGTGACCACCATAAACAATTGTTAGCAGGACAAAGTGATATTTGTAGAGAATACTCTAATAGGATAATACACATGAAGTCTGTACTAACCAGCAAAGTATAATTTTCTTTTAGTTTTAACATCATCCCCCCCCCCAGCAATTGGGGCTCAGAAGGTGCCCTTCAGAGTGACTTTGATTTGGCAGTGAGGAATTTCTTGGATGGATGCCCAACCAACAGCTTTTTTTCTTTGTAAAGTTCCAAATTCTTCTTGACAGCTGGTTACCATGCAGTTGCACTAACCATTAAGCCACGGCTCCTCCTAATGTGGCTTAAAAACATTATAAGCCATATCAAAAACACAGAAGGACTGACATAAACAGGAGAAGAAAAAGCTAGTTACAAAAGATGGCATGGGTGATTTATATTGGATATAAGAAATATGGCAGGGGAAAGGATAATAATGATGGTGCAGACATATGACCTGCCTGGCTTTACTGAACACTTTCTTGAAGAAAAAGGTGAATCATCTTCTGGCATACAGGAGTAGTTGAAACAGTTCCATAACTGGTTTCATTGTTACAAAGAGAGAAAACTTAGGAAAGGTCAGAAATTGCAAGACAAAACCTGATGAGAGAATAGCAGCCCTGAAGCATAGATTACTGATACCACATAACTTGGTAAATAAGCAAAAGCCATCCAGAAGGAAAATATCTTTGCTCAAAGATCTATTAATTTTCCACCACCAAACCTGTGAATATAAGTTACATCATGGAAAATGAAAGTATGGGAATGAGTTCTATTTATGGAGGAACACAGGGGATGCATGAATGACAAAGGTTAGGAAGGTAATCTAAACTAGAATGACAGCTAGCAGATGGTAATGAATTTGGCAAGAGTTACTAGGTGAAACATCAGGGGAAAGATATCTTGAATAGGGGTCATAATAGAGGAATCTAGATCTTCAAAGCATTGTAAAGCAAAAAGAACTGCTTTTACAGACTGGCAAAGTATAGAAACTAGTTAAAACAAGTAAATATGTAAAAAGGAAGAAAAAAAGCTAGAGTATAGGTTGCAAGGGCCAAAGAAGGTGCTTTTGTACATTCATATAAGGATCTGGAAGAAATGGTACAAAGACTCTATTCAAACATGCATAACCAAGAAGAAAGAAAGCTACAAATATTGACTGTATGACCTTTATAAAGACTGGGAAAAGGTGATTCTACCTGAGGTCTGCAAGATACATGAAATGTGAAAAGATTACTTCAATATGGGAAATAATAAAATTGACCAGGAGCCAGTGGACCCAGTTTTAGGACTTAAGAGGCAGGTAAATGAGGCTGAAGTGTGACTGCAATTAAAGAGGATGGCAACCAACAAGCAATGGGCCAGATAAATCTCCAATTGATGTGATAAAGGAGCTTGGTTATTTCATAGTCAACTGGATAACCAGATATTTGTGGAAAAATATTTTACCAATTCTAAATCAAAAGGGAGATCTGATAAACTGCTTATACTATAAGGCTAGTATGCAATGGTTTGAAACTATGATTCATATATGAAACAAAATGTCATTTTTAATTTTGAATAATATGGTTAAAGGGTGGGGCACTAAAAACTGACAATATATGCAAATGATTTTTAATCATACTATCATTTAAGTAATTACCCATAATTACTGAATTTCTGGAACTTTTCCCTGAATTGGGTGCTCAAGAAAAGAAATTTTGGAGCAGTGTGACCTTAAAAAAATTCCTTCTACTTGTCCTGCAAAACTTTTTAAATACCAATAAACGTAATATCAAAATTTAAGACAGAAGTCATGCTCCTACTTCTTTCCGAGTTAAATAAGTTTCTTCTGCCAAGTGTTGTTACAGATCCTGGTAGGTGTAGCTTAATTTTCTTAAATCCTCTAAGGAAAAAATTTTAAATAAATAAATCTATAAATAAATCTAAAATCTGTATGTATGGAACCAATAAGCAAAATGGTAGGTGCAGATTATTCTCATTACAAATAAATGTGTTTCTGAAATTGATTTTAGCAGGCCTCAGGTATGTGGTTTTTGCATGCTGGATGTTTGCATGACCTTCCCATGAAGTTGTGAAAAGTCATAATATTATGCAGAAGTGAAACTTGGGTATCAAGAAAAATAATGAGAGCTGAATTTAATATTTCATTCTAAATGGAGTTACAAGGTTGTACTATATATTATGCTTAACTTCACCAAATGCATTAAGAGAGTTCCATTCTCAACCACATTTTCTTTCTCTTTTGGGGAATACTGATCAATGTCCAGCTTTCAATGCCTGAAAAAGATATATCTCCAGCTTTCTTTGGTAAAAGGTTTCTGGATTTGTACCCACTATTTGAAATGTGAAGCTGATCAGTCTGGTTGATCAAACTTGAACTATAAAGGGAAAGAGAAGAATAACAGACTTCACTTGCAAACAAATGTGAAAAACACAGCAGCTTCCAATTAAAGGAACAATCATTTATTCTCTGCACCCCTTTTTTAGAGCAGGCAATATTAGTTAGTTATATATTTCATTACTTTGTATTTACGTATTTTAAAATAAAGGGTGGGCATATTCAGCTGACAAGCAACTGTTTTACAAATGTGCCCAATAGTGAAAAACCCTAGTGAAATGATAATTGATACATGTAACATATAAAAAGCAACACAAACCTGCTCAAGAGACGAAAACTAGAAGTACAGACCAAAAACAGTTGCAGACATACACACACTTACTTACTTACTGCACGGTTTAACATCTCTTGTTCCCAGTGGCTGGGGTTGAAACAAATTGCTGCTCTCCATGCCGGACGATCTACAGTCAATTCTTCATTTATATTTAAAAGCTTCAAATCAGCTTTCATATTTTCCAACCATCATTTCTTTGGACGACCAATGCACTTGGCATCCACTTTAAAAGACAGCATATGTTTCTCCCAACCATCGTTACTCAACCAACTGATGTGGCCAAACCATCTAAGCCTCCCACGTTTTACAACTTCTTCCAGCAATGTAATGCCGAGGAGAAATCTAAGGTGTACCATTGGACATCTGTCTGAGAGTTTAGATGAACAAATCCACCTGACCATATAGTTATCATTTCTAACCAGTCTGTTTAGATCTACAACAGTTATAGGCCAGGTCTCACTCGCATGGAGTAGAACTCCTCTAACACCAGTAACAAACACAAGGCCATGTGCCTTCAAGGAAATCCCTCTGTTTGTGAGGATTGGCAGAAGCTCTCGAAACTTAGACCAAGCAGATTTTATTCGAACAGTGATAGCATCGGAAGCACCAGAATCTCCAATGACATCACCCAGATAACAGAATATTGTAACACATTCAAGGTCCACACCATCAAGTTTGAATATTGGTGCAGCAGACTGAGGGACAGGATTGGAACGTTGAGGACAAACAAAATTTTCGACATGCCTCAAGCTCCCTATGATTTTAGAGCAACCTTTATGGACCCAGCATTCACCTTGAATGCAAAAGATTGAGTTAGCTCCGACACCCTTCAGGCATACACAACAGGGGTCCTTTCCAGATTTAACATGTTTATTGTATATACATACAGTAGTATTTAATGTGGGCTTTACATACACCAATCATTAGTATAGGCCTCTCACATCAAAAAGCATACCACTTACACTGTTGACTGCTTATCCCCACAAAACACTGCTTCTGTCAAACTTCCCAAAAAACAAGTTTGAAATATAACTAAATGATTTACTTCAAATTTGGTGCTATGATAAAAAGTAAAATTTTCACAACACGTATTTTAATTCAAAAAGAACTAATTCAAAATGGGGCTTTTTCTCCAACAACCTAGTAGATTTCATCATCATCATATTCGGTTTAACATCCATTTTACATGCTAGCATGTGTTGGACAAACAACGTCATTTTCCACCAGCAATTGGGACTCAGACAGTGCCCTTCAGAGGGACTTTGATTTGGCAGTGAGGAATTTCTTGGCCGGATGCCCTTCCTGTCGCCAACCAATGGCTTTTTTTTTCTTTGTAAAGTTCCAAATTCTCCTCGACAGCTTGGGGAAACAAACCCAGAACTCTTGGTTACTGTGCAGTTGCACTAACCATTGAGCCACGGCTCCTCAATTTAAAGATTTAAAAAAGCAAATTTTAGTAAATTGTGAAAGTTGGGAAAAACAGAAAAATTTCTGAATGAACTACAGAAGTAAACATCTGCAAAGCATGGTTCTCCACATCGTCATAGTAAACATTCAATCTGATCTAAATTTTAGTCTGAGATCCAGGTGGAAAAATTTTAACATGTCACTGTAGTTTGAAACTGGTAAGCAAGTTTTTTTTACTAGTTTAGAAATTTATTAAGTACAGAAAATTACAAACTTATACAAAAAAACCCAGCCAGACAACATTGTTAGACAATGAAGATGATGATGTTACAAAAAGCATCTTTCAGAAAAAAACGTTTATTTTTCTCTCTTTAGTAGAACAACTTCCCACATACCTTCTATACTAATAAAAGATTTCCAGTTCATTAGTCACTAATGGCTTTTTTCTTTCTTGTGACTGTGATTACACCTTTTCAAGGCGTGGGATTATCTTTACCCCAGCTATCACATCAAAAGAAAAGAATGCAATGCTAGATACCTGCTTAAACCTTATATTTGCAACGAAAAAGTTAGGTAATATTCTTTAAAATGTGGTAAATTGCATCTGCTCCTTTGTAAAAATTCATATTTTATGATGTAATTGGAATGAAATCACAATACATTTTCAAAAAACCGACTTCTTCCGTGAGTAGCATAGGGGGATTTTGTTGGCCCATAATAATGTCCCAATATAAAAATATCTTGAAAATTACACACTTGTGTTGTAGATCTCCTCGTCAAATACACTGCAACTCTAAATCTGATCTTAATGATGCTGTCTGGTTTTAGATGAAGCATTCCAATTATTTCCTTAAAATATATATTCAAATATAGTTTAATCCTTACAACACTCATAGACAACTATACCCTGCTATCGATATTGCAGGCATATCAAGTCGTGAGTCGTAAGCTCTTTCTGAGATACGTTTCGATGGCTATTTCTCCCATCATCAGGCTGAGGGAAATCTCTCTCGAAATGAAACTCGGATAAAGCTCTCGTGACATGATAAAGAAATGATAAACATGATAATGTCAATACAACCTAGAACTTTTTATATCGTGTTATGTCATTATTTGCTTTCACCTCTATTTCCAAAAAACTAATGTTGTCTCATGAATATTATGGTATGGTTTGTTAAAATCCTGGCCCGGCTACTGAATGAGGTCAACATTGTGGCTGTCCGTCTTTCCAGGAATGGACGATAGCTTACACACTTATTTCTTTGGTTAGTTAAAGTTTTTTACATCAAATTAATCCTTGTTGTATGGACTGTCGATTGATTCATAATGAATGTATACAGAAATAGGTTATAACTGTGGTGTGCGTATCTAGGTCAGCGCCAAGATCAGCACTTGCTGTGCTCCAGCAGTTTATACTCTAGACTGGGTGGCTTTATGTATGTATGTATATATTTATTCGCCACTAACAAAAAAATACAAATGTTCCAAGGTAAACGTTAAAAACCTAATACATGATGTTATCCGAAATAGTAAAAAAATAAGAGTAAACAGAAACAAAAAAGAACAAAACAAACAGGCGGGACGATAATCTAGAGAAACGGTGGCAGGGGTAGCATAATACAGATCATGAAGACCTTATTTTCATTATGGCCCCTTAGGGTAAGCATAAACATGCAAAACACACTTGGTGTCACTTAAAGGAGATTAAGCAGCTACTTTTATCCTCTATCAAGCTATTAACCACAGATTTATCCTAGAAGTGTCATTCCAAGAAGATATCGGCGACTTCCAAACCGTTGATCAGGTCAACTATTGACACAACTGAACAACAGTGTCAAATAATATCAGCAAAATGTTCGATAAAAGTAAGCATATCAAGAATTATCAACTTGACAGAAAAATCAAAGAAAACTGAAATTGATATTATTTCTCGTAACTTACACATTTTTGCTCTGTTCACTTCCCTTGTTGGGGATAAAGTTGGCTTCATTTTGTTCGCTGCAGTACTGTTGTCCAACTTCAGCAGATGGTAAATTAATTTTTGATTCGTTTTGGATCATCTTGCACTTGCATGCCACAAATTATGACAAGCAGCTACTGTTCTTTTATTTACACACCACTTTTAATGATTTAAAGATGCTCCTATTCTGTTGATTAGATTTTCTCAATCCTTTGGATATCCACTGAGGTAAAAATCCTTAATCTTAATACCGTGATCTTGTTGTGGCGCTGTGGCTTTCACTACACATGTTCAAACACGACTAGATGAAGTCTAAAACAATTCCTTAAATATCTGCAAGCAAGCTAGCAATGTCAAAATAGTAAATCCGTAAGTTTCAAGAAAATTGAGTAACACTTGGTTGCAAATAATAGGAATTTTGACGACCTGACAAATAGTAATTTTGATCCTGCACAACAGCAGACCAAATCCTTTTTTGCAAAGATTTGTTTGACTCAAGACTTGAAGCAAGTTCAAAGAATTATAACTCGCTTTTAGTTTTTGTACCCTGAAGGGGATGTCACTTCCTTTTGTTTCTGGTGTGCCAGGGTCAAGCAAAATAGGGAAAACAACACAGTAAGCAAATAAAGAGTACAAAATCAGATGTCAATATTTTTCTTAAAACACGATCGTCCTCCGGATCGACCACATACACACATACATACATACATACATACATACATACATACATACATACATGGTGATTGCTCCATCTTAACAAATGATTGGCATCTATGACTTCAGCTGTTGTCAGTAAAATTTCTGTCTTTCCTTGCGTGACCTCGTGAATGACTTCTGATCTGCAATGCTTAAAACATAGGTGACAGATGAAAGAAGAAGCTTTCACTGCGTTGTTGGTATCACTTTGTGAAATTTGGTGTCTGTGTACAGCCATGTGTCTTTTGAGACCTGGCGCTGATTTGCAAACCTTGCCACACATCATACGTAACAGATTGTGTGGCCTTGGGGGAAGGTTAGAAAGTGGCATTGATCTGACATGGGACTTCAAATGATTGACAAAACCAGCGTTTGAAAGAAGAATGCGATCACATTTTTCAAACTTCCAGCCCTTTATGCCTTCATTGAGGTTGTTCTCCCAGTCTTTGCGCGATCTACACTTTAACCGTTCATGNGAAGCAAGTTCAAAGAATTATAACTCGCTTTTAGGTTTTGTACCCTGAAGGGGATGTCACTTCCTTTTGTTTCTGGTGTGCCAGGGTCAAGCAAAATAGGGAAAACAACACAGTAAGCAAATAAAGAGTACAAAATCAGATGTCAATATTTTTCTTAAAAACACGATCGTCCTCCGGATCGACCACATACACACATACATACATACATACATACATACATACATACATACATACATACATACATACATACATGGTGATTGCTCCATCTTAACAAATGATTGGCATCTATGACTTCAGCTGTTGTCAGTGTACAGCCATGTGTCTTTTGAGACCTGGCGCTGATTTGCAAACCTTGCCACACATCATACGTAACAGATTGTGTGGCCTTGGGGGAAGGTTAGAAAGTGGCATTGATCTGACATGGGACTTCAAATGATTGACAAAACCAGCGTTTGAAAGAAGAATGCGATCACATTTTTCAAACTTCCAGCCCTTTATGCCTTCATTGAGGTTGTTCTCCCAGTCTTTGCGCGATCTACACTTTAACCGTTCATGCTCCAGGCGACCATTTTCAAACAATGCACAACCTGTCTTCACGTGCCTTCTCCAAGTCGCTCTTTCAGAGGCTAGTCTCTCCCAGTTTTTGAGGTCTATTCCTAGTTTCTTTAGGTTTTCTTTGATACAGTCTTTGTACCTTCTTCTGGGTTTGTGTTGTGGTCGCTTCCCAGTCTGGAGTTGCCCATAAAACAGTTGCTTAGGGAGTCTATCGTCCTCCATACGAACCATATGGCCAGACAAGTGCATATGATTGGCGATGATCATTGACTCGATACTTGTGTATCCTGCTCTGACAAGGACTTCACTATCAGGTGTTTGGCTTTGCCACTTGATCTTGAGTATGCGTCTCAAACATTTCTGATAAAAGTGTTCAAGTAGTTTGAGATGTCTTTGATATACGGTCCATGTCTCACAAGAATACAAAAGAGCTGTCAAGATACAAGCCTTGTACATGCAGAGCTTGGTTTTGAAGGTGATGCCGCTATTTGTCCAAACTCGTTTTTCAAGCATTCCAAAGGCAACAGAGGCTTTCTGTGTCCTCTGGTGTATTTCTGCATCAAGGAAACCATCTCTTGACAGGGTGCTACCAAGATACACAAAGGTGTCTACCACACCTAATGAACTGTAGACACATATATCCGGTACAGTAAAATGGTTCACCAGGTGCATACATACATACATACATACATACATACATACATACATGCATACAAACATGCAAGCACTTTGTACCTCAAAAAGACTCTTACAACTAAATCCAGCTCCTGGCCTTCTTGTGGCAGAATGTTTCAAACTGAAAGAAGGGGTGAAAGACGAATTACTGGCGCTTTTAAACAAGTTGGAAGCTAGTTAGCCTTGGTTGATGTTTCACCAAAGAGAAGGCATACTCTGATCAAAAACTTGCAGTTGAAATGTCGCCAGCTATCTAGCCATGCTTGTTGCTAGAATCAGGCAATTGATACCAAGAGAGTGGCTCTGCTGTTGTACAAAATTTGTACAGATATCCCTTCAGGCCTCTACATCAATCTGTTCGAAAGCACTGTGGCGATTGAGGAGTGACGACGTATGTGGGCTTGAAAGGCTAGAAACATCTAGTTTCAATTCTGCACATAAGCGGCATGGGGCTTATCTTCACATGGCTTTTCACACCACCCAAGGCAGATGTGTATTTCGATGGAGCCTCGTGTGACTGAGCAGCCTTTTCAGGATAGCACTGCTCACCCAAAACTGGGAGGGGGCTAGAAAAGGCCAGCTTCCTGCAACTGACAATTGTCTTTATTTGCAGGAACAGAAATTCAGGTAAATTTTATATCAATACTTCCACTTCAGCTCTGCTGATGGAATGCAAGAACACCAATAGACAATGGAAAAAAGATCTGAGCGTAAAACTGGAATTTTAGCTAATGAACTGGCAATATATACAATTGACATTGCTGCTCTATCTGAAACACACTTTGTTGGAGAAGACTGACCAAACAGATTTTTTAGAGATTATCTTTGAGAAGGGGAATGACAATCTGGGAATGAGAGTGACCAAGCATCAAGACTGGTTTAGTGCTAATTGTGATTAAGTGAATGCCCTCCTCAATGAAAAGAGAAGAGCCCACAAAAAAAACTTCTCAGCTCTTCATCTTTAAACAGGTTACATTGTGCTGCCAATTTTCTTAATGTTAAAAGGATTGTTTAGCGGAGGTTGCACCAAATAAAGAATAACTGGTTGTCAGCTAAGTCTAAAATAATAAGGTTGTCTTTCAACAGGAAAGACATGAAAATGTTCTATGACATGTTACACCAGGCTTTTGCTTCAATACCTTCCTTGATTTCTCCACTTTTGACAAAAAATGGGACCATCTGACTAAGGGCCCCCGATAAAATAATCAACAGCTAAGCAACAGCAACTGTTTTACGGTGAAATGGCATCTGGAAAAAGACGTCAGTGAAAGCCATTAAAAAGGTTCAAGGACAATCTTAAGGAGAACCTGAAGTATATGAAGATTGCTGAAGACAGCTAAAAAGCATTAACTGCTGAGCGTGAGCATTGCAGAGGTTTAATCTTTCAAGGTGCTAAGTTACATGTCGAGAGCAGACTTTCTTGTGCTAAACTGAGAAGAATCTGCAGGAAGCACGAATGTTTTAAACCTTAGAGAGTAGAAGTCGTGCTGTACAAACGCTTCTTACTATCATCCAATGATGTGTAGATATTAGTTGAGATCGTTTTTATCTGTCTTTCATTTCATCTGAGAGTTCTATGGCGATGAAGGAGTAGCGATGTGTACAGACCCGACAATTTGAAGCTACACAGTGACGATTCTGCACATTGGCGACGGAAACCCTACCTTAATATCGTTGTTGTGTCTTCACAACGTATGTATGCTGCAAGCCTGCATCAGAACTAAAAGTGACTGGTCTATACCAATGACAACGAAAAATTCAAGAAGACGAGCACTCAGTCCTCAGTCAAGATGTGAGGATCATTAGGTATCTGTAGGCTCTCTCTACTATCTATCCATCTATCTATCTATCTATCTATCTATCTATCTATATCTCCCACACACTCACACGCACACAAACACACACACAAACACGCACTCATACTCACACTATTTATCCCTGGGTTTATTATCTGCTCACACTAAAGTAATACCTTGTGCATAAGTGACAATTTTTGCACATGGGACATTCTTTACAAATAACAAAAATTATAAATTAATGAACACTGTCATTTAGGGAAGACACCGTTTTTAAATGCCCACTTTATCAAAATAATTTCTTTCTTAGATTTTCATGATTTTATTAATGATTGCTATAAATGATTTTGTTTCTGTAATTGCTTTCGTTCTTAACAATTTAACTCCAAAGCCTTGTGACAAGGTTTTAAAAGAATTACATGATATCACCATTGAAAATGGGAGTTAGACTTTAATGACTTCTTGAAATCTAAACTTCAGTTTCAGAACTCTCTTTAACATTTAGGATTGTATACGTACGTGAAAGCAACGTTGCAAGAATCTTTAAGCTTTGGATTAACAAAAACCCTCTTTTTAACAAGTAGCAGCAAAATTTGGCGAAAAACATGCTGTTTGAACAAATTCAAAAATTGAATTGGCACTTAAAGGTTGAAATGAAGTTAACTTGCCTTCTCAGTACAATGCAATCAGAGCCAACTTTAGTTTCCATGGACTTAGATAATGGTATTTCAACATTGATGTAATGAAAACAGGTAAAACCTCTATTAAAAACAATAATATTTTAATGAAATGGAATACCCTTGGCATATTGCTAACATTTTTATTACCACTTGCCGTCGCATGACATGTAATCATCATTATTATTATCTTTGTAGAGAAATTGTAAAGCAATCCTTCTTTGCCTTCAGACATCAAATTTACTTAAAACGTAAATGTAACCTGTTGGATAGCTGTTGAACAGTTAATCAAAACGATGGAATTTACAATAAGGTGCTGGAATGGTAGGTTCTGAAATGTCTTTTGCGCTGAAACACGGTTTAACTGAGGCTACTGTCACTACCTCCAAATACCAACGTGTGAAATACTAAATGCTCCACTAAATCCGTATCTTGCCACATGAGGAAAACAACCCTGCAATATTTCCTGCCTTGTTAATTCTTTATGCTTTTATTTTCTTGCTCGGGATATATGTCTTGGTGTTTAAAGAGTGGTGCATTTTTAGACAACGAGCTTGTGTCAAAAGACTTGTAGAAAGTAAAGACTAACTTTGTAAAATGAATCTATGAATCTGGGACATAACTTTTATTCTTCAACTTGAAAATCAGACGTTCCAGAGAAAAGTACCAAATGTCTTTTTGATACTGTTTCACTGTCTCTGTCGGGTTACTGGTTCTTTTGAATTAACGAAAAAGGGGTAATAACTCATCTCCAGGAACTTCTAGACTACTTATACTATCTCCTGTGCAATTGTACAACTTGGCAAAAATTTGACTTTTGCTAGAATGTTTCTAAATATGTTTTAAAATCTTAAGGTATTGGTAACTCCTTGCGGTAAATTACATCAAACCTATGCAATACCATGCTAATAGATTGGATAAATGAAAGCTAACAATTAATAACACGTAATTATCAAGCACGCGATAAACTAATGTTTCAAGACACTGTTCAACACATTGTTTAGATAGCTGTGGGTTGGAGTCGCGGTATTGTTGTTGGAATCAGTGGAAAGCACTACCTAGGATTTATACTTCCTTTAAGGTTTACCCAATCTGCATGGTGGAGTTTTCATTTCCGTTCCAAGCCCGATTGCTTTATCAGAGCCAAGTCGGTTTCCTGAACTTTCTAGAAGGATTAAGGTTTTGCGTACTGCATAATCGAGATTAAATATGCCATGTATCTTTCAACTTTCTTTAACAAACAAATTAAGAGCAAGACTATCCAATGTATCTACAGGATGCAGTGTACATCAGTTAAAAGCCTTGCATATTCTTCTTTGAATGTATTGCTCGTACCTGCATCGATAAAGTCGAAATCCAATGATTTGTGCTTTGTTCATTGTCTATTTAATTTACTTTTTGCATGATATTTTTAATAAGATTTTGCTGCTGGTATTGTGCAGTTGACTCATATCTTGATCTCTGATCATATTAAGTGCATTCATCTAAACTTAGAACAGAAAAAGACAGATAGAAACATCTGCAGATTTATTTTTCACAAACAGAAACTTACCTACATCTCACATTTTGTTTCATTCTAAAGAGTCATCTGCATTTTTGAATCTTTTTGCATGTAAGTCTGTCTTTTTCTGAAATGGCAGGTTATCTCTCAAGCCAATCCTAGAAAAAAACACTTCTGCTTTGTCTCTGATTGGAGTGTTGTGATTTCCATCCAAAGTTGTAACTTAAGATATGAATGTCATTGAAGTTCGATTTTCTCCACCTTTGGTGATAGTCTTGCTTAATCGGCTACTTATATTTCTTTGGAGTTTATTGAGGCTTCAGATGTATTTCTACGAATACACGAAGCCATATATTTCTTCGTAACTCTATCATTATTTGCAAGTCACAAAAATCTTTTTCTTTTCTTAGATATTTTTACAAAAATAGAACTTCAGTATGATTGTGCAAAATATACCAGAGGCAGTTGTCAATGCTCTTCCAGTAAAGAAGAATGAAATGAAAAAAAAAAAAATTTTGAAAGGAAAACATGAAAACTTTTAGTGAAAGAAACTGAAATTGGAAGAAGTAGAAGGCACCTTTACAAGGCCAAAAACCACTACAAACAAGTTAAAGAGAATTAAAAAGAAAGAGGAAAAAATATGAAGGCAGTAGACTGTTGAAGATATGGCCAAAATCTTTAGAATTATTACACAATAAAAGGAAAGCTACAAGAAAAACAGGAAAAAATAAACTCAATTAAAATATTTACAAACTTTTTAACATTACAAGTTATAAAGATATTTCTTTGATTCAAGAAGCAATCTCTTTTCTATGAACCTCCAGGTTGGAAGAAATAGCATGACCTGGTAACTTCAGATTTAATTGGTGATAATCTGGGACTTTCCACACCTCTACTAACCAAAAAGGAATGCGCGAAATACTGGTCACGAAAAACATAACAGACTTTACAAATGAAGTGTTGCACTCATCGTACAGTAATTGTGTTGAAATAGAAAGAAAATCCAGTTTTTTGGAATATAGTTCAGATTTATAATCCAACAGCGATTACTGTAGAAGAATAGTTCAAAGATTTTTATCAACAGTTAGACAAGTCAAACAACAATGTAAATTGTTATTGGTGGGAAAAAGGATCGCATATTGGAAATTCCATAGGTGACAAAGATAGAAACATTTTGGTGAATAATGAAGAGTTCCTAAAACGATGGGTAAAGTATGTATCTAAACTGTACAATGGGGAAATGGAAGGGAAATTAGTAATAACTGAAGGCATTCAAGGATCAGATAATGAGAGAAGAGATTGGATTATCTCTTCACGGGGGTGAAAAGAGGTAAAGCGGAAGGTGGAGGTGAAATTACATGTAAAATGATGACAACATCAGCGATTACGTTTTCGAGTGACAGACTTGATTAACAGAATATACAACACAGGATATGTTTCCTTGGATATCAGATATAACATATTTGTTATCATACCAAAACAAGTTGGACCAAAAAAACGTGGAAATCATCCTGCAAGAAGTACACTGAATAAATGTTAATTTGAACTCATAAATAGACTCATAATTCAAGCTAAAAATTCACAGCAAATTATAAAAGATCAAAATTTTGATTTAATAAAAAAATCATCATAAGGACAAAAAAAGACTTGCTGGCCCTTGGGTTGAAGACTCTTAGACCATAGCATCAATATTTGTGCTCTGGGAGCCACCCTATTATAAGTGTAGAAAAAGACTTGTAATCAACTACATTGACAATCTACATAAAGAAACAGGTCTTGAATATAGTGCAAGAATGAGAACGATATTGCAGGACAGGACTTAGTTTTAACTTGAATTAGTTTTTTTTGTTATCGCCTTTTGTTTAACAGGTCCTTAAATGATATTATTATTACTGTTATTCTTATTCTTATCATTTTTAGCAGAGTTGAGATGAAAACAAGAGTGAAAAAATGAATAAGGTAACAGAACCTGTATGCAATGACTCATTCTTGGAGCTATATTTCCGAAACAGTGTAGGATATAATGTGGTTACTGTGCATTAGAAAATGGACTGTTTCTTATATTTCTTGTTGTTGTATTGGTTTTCCTGTCTATATTTTCGTGGTCAAAGTTGTGATTTTGTGTACAGCAGGTTTGAGGTAATTTCATGATTTCTAGTGCCAGTCTTTTTTAACATCTCTCTTGTTCTCTTTTTTCCGTACTGTACACCTATAAGAAATTTGCACCTAATCATTTAAATAGCCTGACAATGGGATAAGTATCTTCGGAAACTTAGGCCAAAATAGCTTTTGACTGATGACATGATAAAGCCTCTATATCCTTGGCTTCCACTGAATCAACAAAGACAAGAATTTTTTAAGAATAATGGAAAAATTGGGACATACAACTTGAAACATTGTCGCTACTGTTACCAGTTGGCGTTGAAAATGGCTTGATCATTTGTTATGCAAAAAGGATTGCAGAAACATTGGGACCACAGCATTTGAAAACTTTTCTCATTTTCAATTTAGGACGAATGTTACTCTTCAGTGGATATTAAGGTATATACAAGTTGTTCGTGACTTTTATGCAGGAATTTTTAAAGTATAAAAATTAAAGACAAAATTACTCAATACAGTGCATCATTATGGTAATCATTAGCCAAGGAAACAAAATTGCACAATTGTTGGTCTCTTTCAATCCATTACATCTTGCTTCCCCACGGTTTTCTTTAAAATCTCTAATACCTTTGTTTTCATACAACTGTTATACTAACAATAAGAATTATACCTACTTTATTTATCAATGTTTGTTAATTTTATTAGATCTGAACCAGCTTTAGAAGATAAGTATAGGTTAAGAATGAAAACACGAGAATTTTAACAATAGTAGAGACGTTAATATCTACAAAACTGAGCCAGAAATTCGCTGCGTTGCAAAACTAAAAATTGAAGTTACACAAGGACTATATCTGTGATCTGAAGATTAAAATGATTGAAATCTTCTATCGGGATTAAGAACTCCCAATCTTTACTATTAACTATTTATAAATGTGTCATTTGTTTTTCAGCATGTAAACTTAGACATTGTCTTGACCTTAAATCGAGGGCCAACTGAATATCAAAACAATATGAACCATTGGTCTTTAGAAAAACTCTGGTGGCCATATTTCTCATTTTTCTCAGTTTTCATTTTTATTCTTACAATATTTTTTTGTCAAAGAGAGAAATCCGTAAAAGTAAGTATTTGCCCAGAGTAGAGCGAAACTAATACAAAAAGGGGTATGAAATGCAGCCTGCCACATTTTTGATTGGCTGAGAAAAACAGAGAGAATTTAAGGTAACCTTCTGCTTTGTGTGATTCACTGTAAACCAAATAAAGATGTTATGTGAATTTATGTCCTCATCTTCGTAGACATGGTGTTCAACTATTTTAGACAGTAAATAGCAAAAGAATTGGGGACTGTTTTCAATCTTTTTTCAGTATTCCTTATCGATAATGCAATGTTTTAACAGTGTATCTGAAAATAAATAAGGAGATGAATGAACGGGCGAAACTTTGTGAGGAAAAGTTCAGAAATAACTCATTTCTTCCAATTAAAACAGACACTGCCCTTTTTTGAAGATATCAAAGGAGAAAGATGAGAGAATAAGGATACGTTAGGAGTATAGAAGGGGAGAAACGAAGAAAGAAGTCATATAGTACGTAAAAGGTTACACAAGAACAGGAATAAGAATGCTTCTACGTAATTTCAAACCAGTGACAAGGAACTGGAGCCACTAGAACCAAGTTGTCACTGGTGCAGCTAAAGATCCAGACGTGGTATCAATGCATAATGTGTTTCTAGCTGGTTTTTTAGTACAGTTGTCCACGGAGAAAGTTTTTTAGAATACCTTAGCTTTTCTGTATAAGAGAACCGAGCTTAATTTGAATGCTCGATTTTTTGAAGAAAAATAAGCCTATTCTGCTTCGTTTATTCACACTATCGTGTGAAAAACAAAAATTTTCGAAAGTCAATCAAGTGGACTGATGGGCATTTGTTAAAGTCGCGACACGAAATCTGAAAAGAAGCATGTCATAGATTTAAAATTGCGTGCCATTTACTAATTATTTTTCGTTTATTTTATTATACCTGGGAAAACTGCTATTTGTAGATGGTTCATTGCAAAAAGCTACAAAGTGTTTCTGTTCCAAGTAGCAAAAGTCTGCAAACTATATAACTCACAGTTTGAAGAAAAATTATAATATTTCTTCTCACAATTGCAAGAGCAACATCATCAGACAAAAACGTGAGTCAAGTTAAAGATATCGAAATTCTTCAAACACTTTACTGCGCTCATGTGACCAATTTCTTGAGATCACCTCTAGATATAGCATAGCTGAGTTTAAAAAATAGAATAAAATAATAATATAGATACTAACTTTTTATTTTTCCTAAACAACTACATTTGTATATTATCATATTTTTTGTTACAGGACCTATATGATAACAGTATTTTAGTACTGGCATAGTTCTTCTGTATAAATGTTTTCCATAATAATAATAATAATAATAATAATAATAATAATAATAATAATAATAATAACTAAGCTCCTTAATGATACAGGCTATGGGTACAAGATCATGGAACGAAAGATTAATCATTTGTTTTACATGGATGACCTGAAACTGTATGCTAAGGATGATGGTGAACTCGAAGGACTCTTAAAAACGGTTAAAGCATTCAGTGATGATATAGGAATGGAGTTCGGTCTCGATAAGTGTGCGAAAGCCACTTTTAAGAGAGGGAAACTGGATAAGACTCAAAATATTGATTTAGATGAAGGTACTGTGATAAAAGAACTAGAACAAGAGGGAACCTATAAATACTTAGGTATAAATGAAGGAGACGGCATACAACATTCAAAAATGAAAGAGAAGATTAGAAAGGAATGTATTAGACGAGTGAGATCTATTATGAAAACTGAACTGAATTCCAAAAATAAAATAACAGCTATAAATTCTCTTGCAGTGCCGGTTGTTAGCTATAGTTTTAATATCATTAATTG
>RDPX01000202.1:1496526-1509572 GCA_003991215.1 Morbakka virulenta
CCGCCTGTCTTCTTCTGCCTTATGCTGTTTTCCCTGTCTTAAGAGGTCAGCAGCACGTAGTTGTTTGCGCCAACTAGCTCTGTCCATTTCATCACCTTCCACCAGTCCTCTGCTCTCCATGTCCCGCTTCAGGATGTCCCTCGACCTCAGCCTCTGCCTTCCGACCGATCGCCTCCCTCTAACTGGTTCTCACCGTACCCTCTGGACTGCACAACTTTCATCTCTTCTTGCTACATGCCCAAACTACCTCAACCTTGCTTCCTTCAACTTGATGCTAATGCATGTTATTCCTGCCACTTCGAATCGCCTGTAAATTGTTTTAATTGCCAAACATAAACAATGAATATTAAACAAACGGCTTGGTACTTATGAACTGAACTTGTAGGACGTGAAGTTAGCTAAAAATAGTATTTTTGACTAATGACTTAAGCTCAGTTTGTTGCGTGTGACTTGTTTCTCTTAACATCTTCACCCGTATGAAGTTGATGCTCTTCATTCTAATAGATCATTATATAAATGTAATTTTTTGGGGACAGATAAGATTGTTGAACTCTTTGGCTTTTGAGTACCCACCATCATCATATAACTTAAATGTGTTTTAGTCAAAAGCCAACTATTATCTTTTGGCCTAACATCTTCCCCCCTTTTTTTTGTTCGTTATGCCCAGTATTTTTTACCCCAAAAACATGTGTTGACAAAGCCATAAGTAGTGAACTCATCTTGAGCTGGTTGCTTTCCGCGAATCTACAATTCAAATTAAACCCATTACGTAAAAATAAAAGATAAAGGTAAGAATTTATAGTGTATATTGTTGAAATGTGTTTTAATTAATTTCGTAGAGCCATATTATGGGTCACAACATGGAATCAGTATGTGGAGGTGTGTGGATGATTTTCCTTTTTACGAATTAGTGGAAGACCGAGGACAAGGCTTTAAGAAGGTAACAAGAGACTACACTTTGTTATCTTTTATGTTTCACCTGATGATAATTAAGTGGATGATAGGGAGTTACAAGGGATGGAAATCATTAAAATCCTGTTGAGATTTTATTTAAACTAAGATCTATACTGATTGTTAGTACTATAGATTTACAAATTATATACATTGGTTTAATGCAACTGAGAGGTGCAAAGATAATACGGGTTGCGTATTGGATACAATTAAGGGGTGAACTGAAGAATGTAATGCTATTTGTGCCACATGATTCTATAGTATAAGTAACTATTCTTTTCCTCTTTGATAAAAGCTTAGTGAGTACATAAGGTATGTGTGTATGTGTGCATCTGTATCTGAATATGTGTGTGGTCTTACGTACATATACTTACTTACACTTACCCGCATTTTGCCAATTTAGTGGTACAAACGAAGTTCTTTTCCATCCTCTCGATCCATCATCACAATCCGGTACTCATCTTCTTAGAGTCTTTCAGAATGTCAGCATTGATCTGGCAACCTTTCTGACCTCATTGGGAGTCCAAAACAGCTGTCTACTTATAGCTTCTTTATCCCTTGCGTTATGACCAACAGGGGCCAGTCTCCGTTTTTCTGGTAAGGTTTTATCCCCGAGTCAACGATCCTGAACCACGTAGAACTATAGATTTTACAGAGGTCTTAATAGTTTCATTTAGGTTGTCAAATTCGTTTTCTTATGGATGATTTCCTGACTTATATTACTGCGTTCTTTTCTTTGCCAATTATGGTCTCTAAACCTTTGGCTGTATTTGTATATGCCTTTAGGTATACGAAATCGTCACCTTTTTTAGTTTGTTGGTCGTCTAAGGTACGAACTAAAGAGAGATGATAAGATAGATACTTAAGATATGATATGATAAGTTATGATAAGATATGATAAGATATGATAAGATATGATAGAGACTTAAGGAGATGGGTTAATGTGTCGGAGCAGTTGTTAAAATGTCTCTTTTTATCTTTGAAAGAGTATAAACAAGACTTCCTGTTAATTAAGGAAAGAAAAAATCTTTTTCTTGATTTGTTAAATTCTATATTGTTTTCTTTGGGTTTTTTTACTTGTTTTCGTTACAAGTATCTCAGTCTTTCTTTTGTACTCCTTTCTGAATAGAATAGAGAATAATTGCATTAATGTCAGTGTCAATTCAAGCTTAAGAAGGAAACCGCATACAAAAATAAATCACAGCTAACCAAAAACCAAGGTTTGTGGGATCAAAAGTAAAAGGAAGAATTATCACCCTTGTGTGGAACAAGCAAAGCTTATTTATTATATATTATAGTTTTATTTTTGTATCTGGATTATGTCCGAAAATTGGGACTTTTAGACAAAAAAATGTCGTTTTGTTATTTTATTAAATTGATTTGATGATGTAATCAAGGATTTATCTGATAGGTAGTGATCATTCTTATGTGTCTGTTGTCATCAAGAAATTTCACGTCTGATGACTTTAATAGGATTTCCTTAAAATTAACTTTTTCCAATACAAAGTGACACGACTATTGTAAGGTTAAACATTTAGGTTACTCTAATAAAAGTAGTATTAGTACTTGGTTGGGTAGTTTTTCATGACGCTGAGAAATAAGATAACATGATTCAGTATAGAGAGAAACCACAAAAGAGATAATCCAATTTTGTGATAGAATTATTTCTTCGCCTCATTGATAGAAGTTCATTTCAACTTATTTACTCAGCTAATTATTTTTTTGGAGGAATAAGTAGAAATAAGAGCCACTGTAAAAGAATGAATCATCTTGGGTCTGATTGTGAATTTGTATTAGAATTTAGTGTGAATTTGTATAAGAATTTATTGTAATGATGATGGTGAATTTGTATTAGAATTTAGTGTAATGATGATGGTGAATTTGTATCGGAATTTAGTGCGATGATGATGGTGAATTTGTATTGGAATTTATTGTAATGATGATGGTGAATTTGTATTAGAATTTATTGTAATGATGATGGTGAATTTGTATTAGAATTTATTATAATGATGATGGTGAATTTGTATTAGAATTTAGTGTAATGATGATGGTGAATTTGTATTAGAATTTATTGTAATGATGATGGTGAATTTGTATTAGAATTTATTGTAATGATGATGGTGAATTTGTATTAGAATTTATTGTAATGATGATGGTGAATTTGTATTAGAATTTATTGTAATGATGATGGTGAATTTGTATTAGAATTTATTGTAATGATGATGGTGAATTTGTATTAGAATTTATTGTAATGATGATGGTGAATTTGTATTAGAATTTATTGTAATGATGATGGTGAATTTGTATTAGAATTTATTGTAATGATGATGGTGAATTTGTATTAGAATTTATTGTAATGATGATGGTGAATTTGTATTAGAATTTATTGTAATGATGATGGTGAATTTGTATTAGAATTTATTGTAATGATGATGGTGAATTTGTATTAGAATTTATTGTAATGATGATGGTGAATTTGTTTTAGAATTTATTGTAATGATGATGGTGAATTTGTATTAGAATTTAATGTAATGATGATGGTGAATTTGTATTAGAATTTAGTGTAATGATGATGGTGAATTTATATTAGAATTTATTGTAATGATGATGGTGAATTTGTATTAGAATTTAGTGTAATCGATGTTAATAAGAAGGTGATTGATGCATAAATTTCTCAAAAACACAACTCATCTGTTACGCGCAATACTTAATAAGAAATTTTACTTTATTTCTTATTGTTCTGTATATACGGTTAATAGTGTTAAATTATCTATAGGGTGATAGTTGTGTGGCACTTAATAGTGTGAATGTGTGAATGCTGTGATATGATGGTTCCAATGTAATGGTCATTATACTGATATTGTTTTTACTGTTAGTGTTAAAATTCGACGATACTCTCATGTGCATGATGGTACAAATGATGTGATGGTGGTAATAATTTGTCTCTAAATAGAAAATTTTTTAGTAATGTGATGAAGTAATTACTGTAAAAACTATTAATAATAAAAGTGAGAATATTGAGTTGTTTAATAGAGTTGTTTTATTTGCTTTTAATGGTTTTCATATTTTGGATACCAGTTTTATGTCATTTTGAATGGAAATTAAATGTAACCCTGCTTTGGTGTCGAGATAATTGACTTAGATGAAGTTCTTTTGAAAGGAAGGGCCTACTTGAGAGGCTTTTCTTTTAAAGCTTGTATCCAAGAAGGGGTTCAATGAAGAGTGGGCATAGTATTGTTTTCAGTGTTACCGTGTTCCTTTTAAACGAAAAAAAAGACAAATCAAGTAACATCTCACACCTTTTTGGCTGCTTTAGGTAGAATCAGAGGAGAGAATGTTAGAAGCGACGGAAATGAGAATGCTAAGGTGGCTAGCCGGAATATCCTTGCACGAACATAGGATGAGTGATGACATAAGAATATTTTTGAAGGTAAGAAAAATAAGAGGAAAAGCAAGAGAAGAAAGGTTAAAAAATGACAATATTTTGAAGGCAGTATGGCAGGCACCAGTGACAGGAAGAAGGAGCAGAGGACGATAAAAGCTTAGACTGAGGTATGTCATAGAACAAGACATGAAAGAAGTGGGAGCGAGAGAACGAGATTGGAAAGACTGAGGCAAGTGGAAAAAAAGGTGTCGAGCGGCCGACCTGACCCTACAGACGTCGGATGAAGGCCGAAGAAGAAGAAGAAGAAGAAGAAGAAGAAGAAGAAGAAGAAGAAGAAGAAGAGGAGATAGAAAAAGTTATGACTTCTTAAATTAAGTTTACTTGTTTCTTTTTCATAAATCGCATCAAACCGTAGCAGCAACAGGGTGATTACCACTTCCTTAGATAAATCAGAGCGTTGCCATGACCTGATAAAGCTGCTTTATCAATGGTTTCCATTGAGTCTGTAAAGTCAAGAATTTCAAGATAACACTTCCTGATCATTCTTCCATACACTTACAGGATCTAATTCTCGTGTCTCTTTCTTGGTAATTTTAGCAAATATCGTATCTGAAATGACTCCCTAGGGTATTTGTATATATATTCATTATCTTGGGGGGATGTATCGTAATTTGTTTGTTGGTGTTGCCGTTGTTATGTTACGTCATATTTTCGTTATTAATACCTTTCATCTGATTGTTTTTTAGTTGTCTGGGAAAGATTTGTTTCGGAATATTGTGAAAATGGGAAGATTGAACTCTTCAAACAATATGCAGGTAATGCTTCTCATATACAATTCTCATGTGCAATAATGCAGTAGTTAGCATGGTATAAAAAATAATGAAATAGGATAATGAACGGTGTATATTTTTCTTCTTTTTGTTGGTTTTGTTGGCATATTCTGAGACATGTGTCAAGGAAAGGATTTTTATCATATTTGATTCAGTCAACAGTTTTCACCATCACTTAACCTTACACCAGAATAAGAAGATAAAAAATTTTGATGTTGATTAACAATCAAAACAAAGGAAAAATTAAAGTCAGCTTGCCATATTTTTATTTGCTGTCGAAAACATTTAGACTCCGGATTCATCTTGATAGCAAAGCAAAGGGAATGGAAATCAAGTCGAAATAACCTCGAGCATTCCTTAGTTAAAGAGAGGTCTGATATTACCAATAACTTTAGACTGTCAAATTTTAAGTCTTATCTAATTTTTGGTGTACTTTATTGCTAAATCCTATTTAATAAGTGTTTCTAATATATTAAAAAACACCAGTACAAAAACCCATAAAAATTGTTGACTGGGAAGGACGGGTACTAATTTCGGAGTACAAATAGCCCTGCGTATAATCTCAGCGGTACCCAGAACTAGCGCTGCAAGGCTATACTGTTGTTGGCAAGCATTTTACCATATTTATGGATCGCATTGTTTTTGTTGTTGCTGTTCATTCGTCGTTCGCGACGATGACCCTAACATTATATACACAGGGAATATTACCAGTTGTGGTGAGTTCGGCTGTGGCTGATTAGTCCAATGCGAGCATGGAAAGCTCTGCCACAGGACGGACACAGGTGGTCTGCTGGAAGAGGGAAAATCGTGCCAGTTCTGGACTTGCGCAGCTCACGTTTTCTCTGGTCTTCTGAGACCCTGTGGTTCTCAAAGGAGGCAGCGCCTTTGTGGAACGCATTAGTAAACTGACAAATCACAATTATGAAATCTTTGTCTTTTAGCTTCAGTATTTTTGGGAATAATTTCGAATTATTTTTGTCTACAAAGCAACCCCGTTAAAGCAAACTTGACGTTGCCAATTGCAGTGATTTTCTAAGCTTGAAAATTTCATGTGATTAAGGGTTACCAACAGATCGTAAATTATAGGCAGTTATAAAAGACAATTTAGTCGATTGTGTTTCATTTTCGGTATGGTCAATCACACTCAGTTAATTAGAATTGCAACAGAGGTGTATTTGTTTGCACCTTTCCTTGATGTCTACATAAAAAAGATGATTGAAGTGATGTTAGAACATAAGTGAGGGATACAAATAAACGGGTAAACTCGCGAATTTCAGTGGAGGCGAAAAGTTGTTGGGGTAGCATGATACCCAATCATTAAATAGAAGATGGTACAAATGAATGAATGAATTAGTGAATGAATGAATGAATGAATGAATGGATGGATGACCGTTAGTATTTCCAGTCAGTTTCATAGTTAATCATGCCAGATCATTGTATTCTTAATAGTAAACAATTCGATCGGCTTAAACACTCACACCACTGGAGATTTCGTGATGGTTTATGTAATGGGTTGGGTTTTTGATTAAAAAAGGCTTAACCTTTAACCTTAATTTGTTTTATTTCCTTTTCACTGATTGTTACAGAATACTCAGATTTTTTCTATATTTTGTTGGATATTTTATTTTTCTGTTGTTTAGTATGGAGTTGTCAAAATATGCGTATCACCGTCCAAGGGTACCCTATTTTCATTACATCAAAATGGGGCCCTTGCATTGTGGCAAATACCATCAATGACGCTTATAAGACTTTGGGAAAAGAGTGAACAGGTAATTGTTTTTTTAACACGTAAAATAGAAATTAGTGTATAGAAGATGCATTATTTGTCAACAAATAGTGTATATGCTCTAGATTAACTTGAATTGATTGGTTTATTTGTTTATTTATCTATTTATTTGTTTATTTTTTATTTATTTATTTATTTTTTAATAATCTCTAGGCAGGATGCATCTTCTTCTTCTTCTTCTTCTTCTTCTTCTGCGTTCCTTATCCTTTCAGGACGTTGGAGATCATGGTCTTCCATCTATTTCTCTCTTTTGTCAGTGCTAAACTCTCACAGCCCCTCATCTTGCACTGGATATCCTTGTNTCTTCTGAGTTCCTTATCCTTTCAGGACGTTGGAGATCATGGTCTTCCATCTATTTCTCTCTTTTGTCAGTGCTAAAATTTCACAGTCACTCCTCTTGAACTGGAGATCCTTGTTCAAGCTGGTAATGAATTTCAGTCTCTGTCTTCCTCTACTTTTCTTTCCTTCAATCTTCCCTGTTAACACCAAGTTTTCCATTCCTTCACATCTCACTGCATGACCCAGAAACTGCAGTTGTCTTTTTCTAATTACCTTCATCAGCTTTCTTTTCATTCCTGCTCTCTCTAATACCACTTCATTGCTCACTTTGTCAGGATGCATCATCGTATCAATTAAAATAAAAACTGTTTTTCATACAAGTCCAATGTTTTATTCAGGATTTACGTCATTTTATGGTGTTTTTTTTTCAATTTTGTTGTTGGTTCGATCAGCTCTACCAGAATTGGTGAATTACTTTTAATTTTACGTTTAAATCGGCTCAGCAGTTTCTGTATACAGTTACTTGTAAATGAATAAAAGTAAAAAGTATATATTAAGATATAAATATCATTATTTAACTCTCTATTAGCAATCATTACCAAGAACCTATCGCGTCCTGTTGACCTTAAGATTTAGTGCGCTCCAGGGGTTATAAAAAGATGATTTGTATGTCTGTACTTTGAAAATCCTACAGCACTTCCCAATACCTGTAGTTCAGATAATTTCTTACCCCCAGTTCTCAAAGTTGAAGCTGAGCTTGAAATAAAGCAAACTACAGTTGGCAAAAGTACGAGATTAGAGAACATTTATGCAGAATATATTTATACAGGAAGAGATTCCCTTGTAAATGCCATAACACTATTGTATAACAAGATACTGACTACGAATCAAGTTCCACAAATTTTTAAAGGTGTGGAATTGTAGTTCTATTTAAGAAAGGAAGTAGGCTAAACTGTGGAAACTATAGACCTATCAGCCTGCCTAGCCATGTTTACAAGTTGTTTATGAGGGTAATAGCAACAAGAGTTAAAGGAGACCTTTATGCTTCCTTTCCCACTTCACAGGCAGCTTATCAGTCTGGAAGGAATGCAGATTATTGCTTTGAAACAGATTGTAGAAAAACCTATTGAGTTTAACTGTCCAGTATTCATGGCTTTCATGAATTCCACAAAAGCCTTTGATAGGGTAAAACTGTCCATGCTGTGGAAGGTAATTGAAAGTACAACCATTAAGATAAAGTACATAGAACGTACAAAGATATATGACAACACAACTGCGTCAGTAACAACTGATGTAGACAACACAAGGAAAGTAAGAATCCTTAAACGTGTGAAGCAGGGAGAAACCTTTTCTTCAATGCTGCTATATATTGCTAGTAGATATGTCTTGTTGAAAGTAGGAGAGAATTGTAACCCTGGCTTTTCCATTGGTGGTTACAAAATACCTGACCATAGTTATGCAGTTGATATAGCAGTAATAAGCAATTTATTGTTGGGGTTACAGAACTATCTTGATTCCCTCACCAGGTATGCAGGAGAAGTGGGACTGTGTGTAAAGGTAAGCAAGACAAACTTTATGTCTACTGAAAAGAATCAACAGAGTAACAATCCAGCCATAGATGGAAGAGGTATTGAAAGGGTTGCAGAATTTGTCTACACAAGTTGTCATGTGCAAATGATGGAACTGCTGGTGTTACCCACAGAATTGGCTTGGGCTTGGCAGCTTTTGAATGGAACAGGATATTATCGACATCAAGGAGAGTACCTATGCATATCAAGAAAAGAGTTTACGGTACCTGCATTCTTCCACTTGTTTTATATGGACTTGACTGTGTCAACTGGACGTCATTGTTATGTAAGAAAATTGAGACCTTTCAAAAGAATATGATGAGTATTAAGGCAAATAAGACACTCCTTGATAAAGTAAAGATAGATTATCTGAGAGAAACAACAGGATTGAAGCCCCAGATTTGTACAGTCCAAAGTAGAGTTTTAAAGTTATATGGGCATATAAAATGCTCTCAAAAATGTCTGTCAAAAATATGTGTAGAAATGATCCCAGGAAAAAGGAGCAGAGGCCATCCACCAACTCGTTGGATGAACAATATAAGGAAAGGGTCTGGTCTCACCATTCATTAATTAAATGAATCCATAAAAATAGGGAAACGTGGAGAAGAATAACCCATGTTGGTGCGTAATCCGCCGCAGGATGAAACGTAAAATATATTTCTCCTTACACTATTCTTAACTGTAGTCCCCAGTCTCGTCGACTGCTTTCATTATTATATTTCTATGTTATTTTTTAAATCTTTATTATATTTAACTGTGGTTGCCTGTTTGTTTTTGTAGCCAGATTTAAATTGTGGCAGTGTGAAGCGTGCCTTAGTGCGACCAAAAAAGCGTAAACAAGGTATGTTTTGTCTTTTATATACTCTGTTGATTAAATAGTAAATAGTTTATTCCAATAACTGAGGGAGCGTAGTTAATATAAACTTATTTGTAAAGCAAACACATCTTTTGTAAAAATTCTTTTATCATGTCATGGGCGTTGAAAACTGTTTAGAGACATGTCCCTTTCACTATGAAGGAACTGAATTGATGAAAGGTTTTGACAGGATTTTACAAGAAGTATTACGGCGTCAGGTGCTTCTGCAGATAGCTTGTATTGAATCAGATCCTACATCAGTTGGGCAATGACAAAGAACCCTATTAAGGAATTTAATCCAGCGTAATTTATCAGTTTCAAGACACCTGAACAATCCCATCAATGATAATAAGCCCATAGATATTTCATTGACTGCCAATGCCTTTTAGTGTCTTTTGGAGTGCTTTTTACTTTAAAATATAACTTTGTAACTGTGAAGTTAACAATGTTTGGTTTATGACATTCGGCAATGTTCTCGACCGGAAGCGAAATAAGAAACGAAAACGCAATTAATGGAAGGCTTGCCATTTCATTGTATATTAGTGTGTATACTGTCAAATTTCTTTGGTTTTTTGACATGTGTTAATCTACCATAACTGTTTAACTGTTATATATCATATTGAGATAAAAGTTGCCACGCCGAAAACTCAGTGGATCCAAAGGCATGACAAAGCTGACGCCTACCAGGGTATAGCCATTGTTTCATGGGGAGGTGAAGGGTTCTATTGTCATAATCGGTGTTTAACTGAAGGTGGTCTGACCTCGCAACTACTAGCCAATAGTGGAAGTATAATACATGTTTGTCTACCAGTAGCGAAGATTAGGTAAGAACTATTTCACCGGGTATCTTTTGACCCTTGTAAAAAGTGACAGGCTTACCGCCAACACGGTTTTTTTGAGTAAACGTGAGAATAATGGACCATGAAATATGTAAGTTAGAGATAGAATCTGAACATCACAACTCAATAATAGTAAATGATGGGCAGAGAAGAGAGAACAATGCAGTGAAATTTGAAATATTGAGCAGGAAAAATTAAAATAAAGGAAATTGTTTGGGGCAGGATGTCTGCTCGTCAAACTTTATATGCTGGAGGGGCTGATGGAGGTATATTTAACCAAGAGAATGTACATTATATATATTTATATAAATATATATAATGCAATACTCATTGCGCATGCGTAGTTTAAGCACTCTTACAGGATCCCACAGTAACTCTTTAACCTGTGTTTGCTCCGGCAACATGGCCAGAGAGTTATGTCACAGAAGCTCTGTGCTGCACTGATGAGCCCACAAAGGGCGAAATGGTACTGTCTGGAGATTGAGTATAAATGTATATGTGTATATATATATATATATATATTTATATATATTGTCTTATAAACAAATGACCCATTGACATCTTATCTATTTCTTATTCTTAAACGAGCCAATATTTGTTTATTCACTTCTTTTGCACTTGTATATATCTGACAGAGGAGGAATTAAAAGAGAATGTAATAGACATTAATTGGTGGACAGACGAGGTACGTTAAAATTATTAATATTCGTGTTATATGTAGTTTTTTATTGTTTAAGAAAGTTGATTGAAAAAGGATGGTGGTTTTCCTTCTATTCTCACATTGATTTTTCATTTTGATTAAATGTTGCTTAATATAAATCGTTTTGTTCTGGCTTCTCAATCCAGATCAGTGTTTTGAAAAGGAGTCTCAGCCAGAAAGATTGCTTTCGTAACTATGTGCTAGTTCAGTGTGGCGAATGTGGGAAAGAGAGAAGAAGAAAGAGAGAAGAAGAAAGAGAGAGAGAGAGAAAGAGAGAGAGAGACAGAGACAGAGAGACAGACAGAGAGAAAGAGAGAGAGACAGAGACAGAGAGACAGACAGAAGAAAGAGAAAGAGAGACAGAGACTCACAGAGACAGACAGAGAGAGACAGACAGACAGACAGACAGTTAAATTGTCTTTTATGACCCATTCGTATAAACTCAAAGACAAAGATAAAGGTAAAACTAAAAGTCACTTACCTTTTAATCTTGAATTTGTATAAAGGCAGGATAGGCGTAAAGCCCTCACCAGAATATTTCAAATTCTGCGTATTTCACACCAAGTTCACGCATTACTGGTCTAATAGGTGATGATTTTAAGAGGGCAAAATAAATTGCTTATTGGTTTTTATCTTTAAAAAGAAAATGTGGCTCGTGATTGTGCCCTTAAATCTGATCCAGATTTCCCAGGCCTAGACTAGCACAGCATCACAGATGTTACCCTTGCCATTTGGGAAAGAAAAAATAGCAGTAAAATATGACACTAGTTATTTTAGTCTAACTATTACTTACGTTTAGAAATTGCGTTTGCTGTTAAATGGAGGAAAACAGAAAATAAAAGATGATTTGATCTAGTTTTATATCACGTTTTGCCTTCTTCTATCTTTATTTTTGGATGAGACCTTTTAGCCTGTAAATATGAATCAGCTGACCAACATTGAGGGCCCGGGGAAATAATGGAGTAATCAAATGAAAGAGTTTTGCTTCCAAAGTAAATCTTGTGAAGACCGTCGCTCCTAAAGCACAGTTGAAAGCGTACATGATCATGAAATCCCTAGCACTGGTTCCATTCCTATTGTATGCAACTAATTTTCCACGTGTTTATCGTTTTATATTTCTTAATGCTTTCAGATACAAAAATGGGGTGTGTTGAATAAAAGAAGTCATTCTGTGGTTGACTTAATCCTATGTTTAGCTTTAACTAAGGCGTCGGATGATAGGGATCTGAAGAAATGATGGCTTTATCAAAAGGAAGAAAACGTTTTGAAAATGGTTCTGATGTGGTTATAACACCACTACCATTGTTTTGTTGTCAATTTTTTTTCGTTTTCCTTTCTTTTTGTACAGAGTTTGATTTTAGCAAAAGGAACTGGAGCAACAACAATTTCTTCCAAAGAAAGGTTTGTCATTGAAATTTGTTTTTTACGACACCGTTCTTCATCAAGAAGCTGATCCCGAAGGCTCTGGTTTCTGAATTACAGGCTGTTTACATTAGCCTTGATTTGTAATTTTTAAGCTGACTCCAAAAACCTTGATTTTTAATTTTTGAGCTGATGTGAATAGCCTGAAATGCATCTGGTCCATTGCTTGATACAACTTTTTATACCTTAACATTATTATATCCTGACCTTTTCTTGTAGTACGGTCACCATCGATTACTTAAGACGGTATGGTTTTCCTGAACACCTTTATTCTAAGTTAAATTCAATACTTTTTCTCCCTCTTGCTTTGGCTAAGTCGTTAAGTTGTGGCAATGTGCTTTTGTTAGTTCTTCTCTTACTGGCTCAAAATTGTTTGTTTTGGTTTTTCTTTGTTGTAGTGGGGGGGGGGGGGGCGGGTTTTTTGTTTTTT
>RDPX01000202.1:1530176-1559951 GCA_003991215.1 Morbakka virulenta
AGAGAGAGAGAGAGACAGAGAGAGAGAGAGAGAGAGACAGACAGAGAGAGAGACAGAGAGACAGAGAGAGAGACACACACACAGAGAGAGACACACACACACACACAGACACACACACACAGAGACAGACAGACAGAGAGGGAGTGAGGGTGGGGATGGGGGCGAGCGGCCGTGGGGAGTAAAGTATTTCTTGTGAATCCTACTTACATGCTGTGAAAAGTTATCAATTAAAGAGTTCACGAGGTTTTCCCAGGATGTTGTGATTGGTACAATATTTGCATGCAAACCCCCATCTAATCCATTAATTGCTTTCCAGAGTACAAACGAATAGCTGCCTGCTATGAAAAAAGTTTGTAAACGCTTTACATTTCTAGGTCTATTAATGGTTTGACATTACATTAGAAAACAAAAACATAGTTTATTGACACCAACACCAAAGGCGGAACCAGCACATGGTAAAATTGCTGAGCTTTTTAAGGTCTACTACTCCGATCCACCTACCATTATATTTGTTTTTACAATTCTCATAAGCTTTTTTAAGAGTCTACTTGGCACTTCCATCCTATGAGTTGTTCTTGTACCAACACTATTGCCATAACTAAACTAGCCAGGTCGTCAATGTGTAGCTCGTTCTTTAGGCACCAAGTTCGGACCTCCAGTAAGAATGCTCTTAAGAGAAATCTAAATTTAAGTGGGTTCATTCTTGACCTTTGATGAGCACGTACTTTTGAATGACACTTTATTAATTGTGTAGTTTAACATTATTCTTTACATCGAGGTACATTTCCTTTAAAACACTTTCATCAGCACACAGCTGGCGCATAGGCGAACACAGGGGCTTTACGAAGGAAGTAGGTCTGGGACATAGTCTTCTCCAAGCTAACAAGAGAAAAATATGTTCAATTCTTTATGACGAAATACTTCTACAGTTGTCGCAGGATAAAGATAGTATGTTGACCGTTCTTTTATCAAGTCAAACTGCATATAATGTTTGCTAACCTGATTATTGATCAACTTAAGTACTTTTCTCTTTAATTGCTTTAACTACATGCGCAAGACGTTAAGCCCTCGGTAATACATGCGCAGCGAAGAGTCATCCGTGTAGCATTTTACTATGAAACGCTAACTATATTATGTCGGAGTAGTACCATTGTGCTGTGTAGATTAACTAGTCGGGTAATGAAATTAACACTGGCGCCGTCAGATGCTTTTACCGTCCATGCTAGAACACACAATTATCAGAAGCTTTAATTATTTATTTATGAGGTTGAGCCCTCGGTTGATACCCACGTTGCAAAGAATCATCCTTAACCTTGTATCATTATATGATGAAATACCAAGCCGTGCTTGAATAGTACCATTTTGTAGTGTAGATTTATAAATTATAAATTAATTATTATGTTTATTTCAAAAAGTGAGTCGTCTGTGAATTGTAATATACATTATTTAATTATCTGTCATTTGCAGATATGAGAATATTATATTACATTGTATTATATTTTCTTATATACCCTTTCTTGTTCTTTGTCTTTGCTACATACTTAACCTAAATTAATTTCCAGTGCTAATCCTTAAACGTTCCCTTAAAGGTTGATAATGCACTTGAATTGGTAAAATTGGGAAAGAAGAAAGGCATTCAGGTATCACTTGAACTTAATTATGTAATCATAATCAAGGGTGAAATGCTGTAACTTTACTGTTAAATTTGATATAGATTTAATAGATTATATAGATTTATTGCTGATGGACATTTTTGTGCAGAAATAATATCTTTTTTTGCGCGGGATACATTGTATGAGCACTCTAGTTGACAGGTAGGTTGACAAAATTATCTGTTTAAGAACGTAATTTCAGTAACTCAATTGGTACGGTTGGTAGCTATAAAAACAGCCAATTTTGAAATTAACATCAGCAGACAATCTTAGACAATCTTAATGAATCTTGAATAATCATGGTAGAACTTTATTGGACAGTTGAAGAATCGAGGACATTCATGGAAAATTTTGGATAACTTATTAACATTCTTGCACAAATAAGAAAATCATGCCAAATATTAGACATTTGGACTACCGTGGTCATCTAAGACAGTATACATAACATTTTGATGGATGAAAATCCATTTCAGAAAGACAAATTTTGCACTTGTTTTTCTTGAGATACAATATATTGAGTTGCCAAATCTGGATTACAACAATCTTAATGGATTATATTAGTCATTTTGAGCTGAAGGCATTTACTTATTTATTTCATTTAGTTATCGTCAATTCATTTAAATTCATTTTTGCATCATAAAAATAAATGTATCTTGAGAATATAAATATTAATTATACATTTTAGATATAAATAATTTTAAAAATATTCATGTGGTGCTAATGATGATTGTAGAGGAAAGCAGTAAAATTTTCTGCGTTTTTAGTTTTAAACAGGAATTGAATGTTAGTCAGGCACGGAATGCCATAGTTTGCAGAGGGATTTTAGGATCAAGAACCTATGAACGTTTTGTAATTTTTCAAAATTTTAAACTTTTTTTCTTCAGGGTCTTCAAAGGTTGGAAGATGATCTTGCACAACTGTCAATTTTGATTTATGAGGTAATAAACAGTACGTTGCAAGCGATCACATTATCCGCTTTGTTAATATTTGGTCATTTGATAGAACTGATTAGCATCTTAATGTTTGAGGGTTGCTACTCCCATAGTAATTCGGCTAATGCTTTCAGGACGTTTAATTTGCCACGTGATGATATTAAATCTGGCATTAAAATCACCGACAAATCAAATATCCTTTTGGATGAAATCTGGAACATCAGTGATTCACCAATCAGCTCATGAATAGGAAAGTAAGATCGGGTTTATGAATGAAACGCGACATGCTTTTGGTGTCAGTGTGCTATTGTGTGTACATTTTGCTTGACCTTCATCCATGCATTTTCTCCCCTGTGTAACAAGGTCCTGACCCTCATCATTATAACATCTGTTACATTAAAAGGACATTGAAATGGCGAGATTAATATGTGGTCTTTGGTGAATATGAAAAGAAAAAGTATAATGGCATGTTACATGATTATTCTACATGGTCCTGCCCTTGCTTCGTTTGATGTTGAGAGAAATAACTTAGTTCATTTTTAAATTTTAGTATTAGTGAAGCTATCTGTACTCGAGAGATCAGCAAGAGAGCTAGAATACCTTGAAGAAAAGGTGGTATTGGGGCGAACCGTTACATTGCTAGAAGGGTTTTTTACAATAACTACGACGAAGAAACCACGTAGTGAGATGCTTAACAAATGAGTGCTAGATTTGCCCCTCGATGCGCCCCCTACTTGCAATTTGGTTTCAAACTTTCCATTCCAAAGGGAATTTAATACACCAGCTCTGTTGTTCAGCGATTGCCAGCGCGCCGTGTCCCATGAAATGACGTAATGATTACGAATGGAATTGAGCAGCACTGGTCTTTGAAAGAGAAAGGATATCATTTAAGTTTTACTTCTAGAATTGAGGCAGTGTTTCACCTAAAGAGATTTAGGAGCCCTGAAGTTAAAAAAAATCCTGCATATCTCGCAACTGATCAATTGTGGTTTGTGCTTGCTGGTCGGGTACAAACTTGTCAACCCCACAATGGTTTTCTTCTATAATGTTAGTAGTTTCAATATTACTGACGTTCCTCATATCGTTCTGTGGCGTACGGCCATCAATATTTATTTCATTTATTGTAGCATCCGTAATATTTCCTCACTGTTGACCACCTCTACTTCCATAATTTTCATTTAGATATTTTCAAGCTCACGTTCAGAGAGCCAGCCATTCTTCCTTATGGCCTCGCCTGATCACATAGTCGTTGTTCAGTCACTTCAATTTTTAGGACACCACGCTCTCTCCATTCCCTAAACATCCGCTGCCAGTAGCCTCTAACAGATCTACCACTATCGTCAAAAGGTTTGCTTCGATGAAAACATGCCATTACTAAATTATTCACTTTTTTGACCAATTTGTTCGACCATTAATATGATGACGATCGGTCCCACGCTGCCCAACCGTGTGGAGCACCTGCCGGACGATGCACCTTCACATGCTGTTCCAGTGTCATTTGCGTCGTTATTTGGATCACATTGTTCAGACATTTTCACTCATAAGAGGGTTAGTGTTGGTGAGGTGCCACTACTACCAGTATTTTTTTCCAGACACCATCTCACCATCGAAGATTGTTGATCAGAACTGAACCTCCACCTGGCCATAAGACATATGATAAACCCGCCAGACGTCAACTTGGTATTTCAAACCTCGAACTTTGGTTTTTATTCAGAGTTTTCCTTCTCCTAGGTGGACTGCCAACCATGGCTAATGAGCTTCACCCACTCAGGGCTAACAGGTTCTACACCTTGCTCAAGGGTGACCTGGAGGTAGTTGTGGCAAAGCACAACCTCATTCGCCCACGTCAAAACTCCACAACCGGATGCACTTTTACGTCATACCCAGGACGTTTATTATTATTATTATTACTATTATTCTTGTTATAAGTTTTAAGATTAATATTTAGGAAAAGGGTTTAGCATTATACAGTAAAATTAGTGGAAGATAAGGTTCTACAAACGATTCAATTAGAAACGTAGATCTTCAAGCTTTGCTAGTAGAACAGTGGCGAAAGCTGTAGGTACTTGTTCGGATTTAGTTGGTGTATTTTCAACTTATTTCTCATTAAAACTACTATTGTTTACGTAGGTTCTCATAATATATGTATTTTTATTGTATAATAGGTGCAAGTCAGTACACCAATAACATTAAAAAGATACCAAGACCTGTCAAATTTTTCTCGTTTGGGGATGTTGCTTTCCAAGGTAAATTGAAACTAGCACAAAATGTTCATGATGTAAATTTACTTTATTTGACATATTTCACTTTGAGTAAATGGCTAAACTTTGGCAGATTAAATTCCAGAATTAAAAGCATAATTTTTGCAAGTGCGGTACATTAAACACACATATTGCCTCGAAAACGTTTTCACCGTACATTACTGACATGTATAAAATTGATAAATGGGACACACACACACATGTAATGCAAATATTCAATATATATGTGTGTGTGTGTGGGGGGGGGGGGGGGAGATGATAGATGCCTAAAAAAGATATACACTAGACAGGTATAGGGCTTACAGTGGTACAGAGAAATAACCCAACAAACAAATGAAATACAACACAATACGAAATAGAAAAATATATGACATTTCCAGTTGTTTACGAGGGTAACTATTTTTGGTATTTGGAAACAAAATATTAACTATACCCTGGCACGCTAGCAGAGTTGATCAGGCCTCGCCCCTATTTTGTAAAAGTGTCAAATTTAGTTTGAAGCGAAAACAATGATGTAATATATGTAGACATGTACACATTTTGTAAACAATACATGCATTTGATACTGTCCGGCACTATGTTGTAATATGGGGTATGTGATCCCTAGCTTTGCTATGGTTTTGTTTTTAGAGGAAAGTTATTAGTTGCTGTGCTAGGTTGTCACACATAATTTTGGTATATGTGAAATGATGAGCATTTTGTCTTTCAGAAGCAACACAATACTCAATATTTTATTGCTTTCATGTTTTTACTGCGTATTTTTCTGTTTCCTCCCCCTTTTTGACAGTCAACTGAGGATTCCTTCATTGCTGATTTTAGGAAATGGGTAATGCCCTTTCTTAATCACATAGATAAGCAGAAAGGAGAATCGAAGGATAAATTGCTGTCTGAATATATGATTGATATTGCTAGGGTAAGATATTTCTCACAAAACTTGCCAACCATGGCAATATCTTTACAAAAACTAAATCTCCTTGAAGCCTTCCTCATATTTTACACATTTTAATCTCATTTGCCTTTCCTGGTAAAATGTTGTCATTTTGTAAATCAGTGTACACTTTTGTTTGGAATTTCGTTTTGAAAATCTTCAGTTCATGATTTAAGTGCTGCATTTTACTGTCATAACAATCCGCCTTTTCCCGCCGTACCCCACACTTGCTCATTTGTAGCCCATTATTGATTTTGTTATTCTTGTTGTTCTTGTTGTTCTTGTTGATTGGACATTCCTTTGACTGTAAAGGAAAGGAATTTGGTTAGTGTTACCTGTATGGTTTACTGTGTTGTTTTCTAGTTTAGATCTGGGTTTGGTGTCCGGTGCGGTACTGTTTTTCCTTCACGACCCATTTGTACAATCAAGAAGGAAGACTCATCACACCCACATAATTGACATTCTGAAACATTGCAAAGTTTTGTTGACACAAAGACCACACAACCATCTTAGGAAGAATCAACGACAACGTAGCTTTTGCATACATTTTAACTTGTTAATTATTTGTTTTAGTGACTTATAAATCACGTACTATTTTGGCACAGGGGAAGAAGTAGATCAAAGAGGAGATAAAAAAAGTTTCATTGATCGTGATCGTACAACGTGAGACCTGACGGAAGGCGATTCTTTGACGAGGCACAGTTGAAAAGAGTAGTGAAAACTACCGACCGCACGTATGAATGGGGAAAAAACAATTTCATAAAAACACAAAACAAAACAAAACAAAACAGTACTTAATGTTTTTCAAAGCCGTCAGCTAGCATACCATATCACGACTAGAAAGGCTTGGCATAAAGTGATTGTAAACAAGCCCATTTGTTGACTATGAAAACGAGTACTGCCGGTGACAGAGTTATCTAGAAAACTGCATTGAGGACAGTTATCAAAACATTCAACCCATTGAACAAGGAAGGGAGATCGAAAACTGGTTTTGCGTTCACTTGCTCACAAATGAAATTGAGGATGTTCAACATTTACATTGTAAATTTCTACGCAGTCACTTCAAACGAGTATTTTAAGTTAAAAATCATTGCAGAGAATTCACTGGCGCATTTCTTAAAATCTTTGCCTTGGTTTTGATATGCCAGGTTAATGCCAAGTTTTGTTTCGAGCATACCCAACTTAAAGTATCTTGAATTGTTTACTATATTACCGTGTCTTGAAGGGCTTAATATGATCGAAAATTGTATATACTCTTATGTTTCTTTGTAGACTGATCTTACATATCCACTGAAGATTTTTGAATGCTCTGTGAAGGAGGTATGCATCTTTTAGTTTACTTGTTTCCTTTAACATTTTATTATTATTTGCTGTATTTTTTAATGATTTAGAAACCTACAAAGTAGAATGCCACTGAGTGTATGGAACTGTGAGGAATTGATAGAAAAACAGGGAAAAAACAAAAAAGAGAAGATAAAAAACAAGAGATAAGAGTTAACCTTAGACTTGAAAATTTTTAAGTCATATGATTTTAGAAAACAGCCCAGCACCTAAAGAGTTTCACAACCCTGCAGTCCGAGGTAAAAAGCTACAACCATAGAAATATTTATCACAAGGGATACCAACAGTTATTTTTAGTAGTGGGTTTTTTAATAGCTAATTAAATACATACAATTAGCCCAAAAATATTTGACTACCAAATTTTGCAAGTTAAGGCCAGAAGTAATTCTGCGAACAATAGGGGTAGCAGAAAATCTCGACAACTTGGTCTCTAAATACACACGCCTGTGGCTTGACCTGCCTAAGTGCCCCTCTTAGCTCCATTATTCTTTCCAAAAATCAATTTGGACTCAACTTGCAGCTACCTACCACAAAATGTCTGCAGTGCCAAACTGTCTCCGGTAACCCTTTCAAGTTGTCAACAAATGATAATTTCCGCACATTGCGGAAAAAACACAAGCAATAGTACCAATATGAAATACGATATACATAAAAATACAAATGAAGTTTTGAAAGCTGTCCAGACAGAACACAAGAAGCGTTTACAAAGCCATCTTACTATTCAAGATATCAGCCTCTCATTTCTGTTTAACAACGCAACTTCAAAATACAAAAAGTTTTGGTCTGAAGTTTAAAGTAAGCTCCCCCAAAATTTGTTTAACTTTACCATTCGTTGTTTGAATAACACCTATGGAACTCGTAAAAATCTGTCCAAATGGAACTTCAGTCTATCTTCTTTTTCCTCTTACTACTTTGAACCAAAACGCTTCTTTATACGTGGCGACACAACTCAGCATTACAGTTTTTAGCAGGAGCTCTCAAATCTCTTGAAGGCTGTACAATATACGCCGATATCTGTGGATTCTTATCGGCATGCATTATTACTGAAGATGCCTTGAGGCCTGATTTGCTCTTAGTTACTGCACAAAAACAGTTATACATACTTGAATTGATGGTGAGGTATGTAACAAACCCGGATAAAAATGCTTCTTGCAAATATGAAAAATATCGTTCTTTTATTCGTGATTTACATCCCAGCTTTTCGAAAGTTAGCTTCGTAAATCTTTCCATCAGCTCTTTAGGTATATTCGGTCAATTTTATATTACTTTCAGTGAAATGTGCAACGGTTTGAACATTGACAACAAACACGAGCGCTTTCTTTTCACCAAACTTTCCAGTATAATTATTTGGAGTAACTACTACATATTTTGTCCTAGAAACCAACTATGGACAAAGCTTGAACAATTGTAGTTTTGTTAATTTTGTTAGTAAAATATTTAATTTCAATTTTGTTAAATAGGCGAGCCAATGCAAAGAACAGAAAGTTTCCTTTATAATTTTTATTCCTTATATGTCGACGATGATGTTATGCCAGAGTTCATCTTGAGAGCATGCTACAGCCAGTGTCTTCAGGTCACAAGAATCATCCGCAGTATCGTTACAGTGCCTAAAAGAGTGGCTTGTTGCAATTGTGCTGTGTAACTTCACAATTTAATCTTCATTCAGCATTTCACATTTTTTGACAAAACTTCTAAAGCTCCAACAACGATTAAGATTATTTCAACATGCGAGCATTTCCATATTTTCTTCAATTCTCTGTTCTGTTGTGGTCGGAATAATGTTCTATTTTCTCTTGTCCTTTGTCTGCAATTTTCTTATCGCCAGATATCAGTGATGAAACACTATCTAGAATTATTTTCAAAAACCAGGATGTCAAGGCAGCGATGTTCAATGTAGTGATCTGTCTGTATATTGAAATCCAACAAGATTTCCAAGATTTTCTGTATAATGTTTATCTGGTTTTAAAATGTTAGCATTAGTGCCCATAAATAAGGTGGCAGCATTTTTTTTGTTTAACTAAATATAGTTTTAATAACTGTAAAAAAAGTAACCTTTTCTTTCTGACATGATCCTCGTGCTTTTCAACAATTGACCCCCAAACTCAGGCTTATAGGTTCGCAATCTTGTTACAGCTGCAGTCTTATGACGTTCAAGTGTTGTTTAGTCATTTAGAAAGATCTTTTATTCTTTTGTTCTTTTGACAGTATACCGATTGTTTAGTTGTTGTTCTTAGTTGTTTAGTTCTTTAATTGCTCTGTAAGCACTAGTTTTCTTTAGAAAGAGGAATTTTTATCCCCTGGGATTGTCGACATTGATCCAAAAGTTTTCTTCTCATTTTCTACTATAAAATTCTAGCGTGCCTTAATTTTTGCTGCTAAGTATGACCTTCCACCTGTTTACCGTCATCTCCTTTCGCTTCTTTAACTTTCCCTCTCCATTTATTAAATCATGATGAGAATCGGTGGTAGTTTATAGTCTTTTCAAAAATAAACAAGAATAGCCAACAGGGAGAAAATGATCAACCAACTCGGGCTTTTTAGAGAAACAATCCCTTGGATAGCTGCAGATCTTTGTCTAAATCATACCTTTGTGGACTTTATTTTCCTATTTGTTTTTGAATATTCCCACCCCATCCCTTTTAAAAATTTTGTTTTTTTTTAGTTTTAACGTCATTTCCCCCCAGCAATTGGGGCTCAGATGGTGCCCTTCAGAGGGACTTTGATTTGGCGGTGAGGAATTTCTTGGTCGGATGCCCTTCCTGACGCAGTGGCTTTTCTTTCTTTGTTAAGTTCCAAATTCTCCTCGACAGCTCGGGGAATCGAACCCGTAACTCCTGGTTACTGTGCAGTTGCACTAACCATTAAGCCACGGCTCCTCACAGCATAGTAATACATAAAATACTTTAACATACCATCGCAGGGGTATGAGACGAAAATCCGTATTTAGTAAAATGACAGTATTCTATAAATTGCAATTTAAACTTGGAATTACAAGTACCATATAAAGAAAAACTTTTTTTTTATTTCAGAATAAAGATCCCATAATAAGTAGTACATCAAAGCTTCTCAAACAAGCTCTGGATTGTATTTATATTTGCAAAAAGTAAGACTTTAAATTTTTATTTTTTATTTGACTTTTGTGTGGCTATTGAAATCTCTTTGGGTTTTTTACCACTAATGAATTTAGAATTTTGAAGGAAGCGATTTCTACAACAGCCGCTTAATTGTATTGTATTTTGTGTATTTCTTGTCAAGAATAGGATCTATATATTGCTCCTATATTCCAACTGTTACCACAACTGTACGCGCGAATTGTATTCATACGAAGAAGTTGATTGTAATAGCAGTCGAAACGTTGATTATATTGACAAGACAATATCAGATGCAATTAAACAATCAGTTGAGAAAACAGTCATCTACTTCATTCCTCTCATCATTTACGTTTCTATTTCTGAATATTATGAGCCAACAATAGATATCAATATATAACTGTTCAGCACACAAAATCATTTAGTAGTTATGGTTTTTATGGCACTTGGGCCTAATCAAGGATACATTGTTTGAGGGTTTAGTGACAATTTTGCTGGTATTGTTGCCTTTGCCGTTGTATGTCGTAACTATTGACCTCTGCTGGATTTGAAAGATGCCATACCATTCAGAGCGGCACCCTCGTCTTCTCTATGCAATAAATTGACTGGAGAAAGATTATTCTTAAATTTGTCTCTTAATAAACTTGTCTTAAGATTTCTGGTATCCCTTCCTTAGCCACACTGATAACTTTACCAACGCATAGGTGTTTGAATTGCATGAGAAGAGTCTCCATTTCCACTAATTTTGCATTTAGTCAGCATTTAGGAGTTTTTCTCTCAGAATGTACATTACACACGCACTATATATATATATATATATATATATATATATATATATATATATGGGTGGGTGGGTAGGTCTGTGTATTATGTGTATATGCAGTATATATCAGTAAGTGTGTACTAGATAGATAGATAGATAGATAGATAGATAGATAGATAGGTAGATAGATAGACAGACAGACGGACTGTATGTCCAGTGGTATTCAGCATGGAAGAAGTATCTCGTGCTGTCTTTACAGTTTCCTGTTGTTTTTACTTTCATTTAGAGATGACCAGTTGGAATTAGCATTCAACATTATTAAATGTTTGCCTAACAGGGACGAAAGGTGTGTTGACTTTAATAGAGGATTTTTCTAAACTTCTTTTAGTGTTATGTATCAGTTTGCGCAAATGCCTTAGCATATGTCTGTTTTCCTTAGATGATACACCTTGAATTGAAATTTTCTTCCCATAAAACTTGCAAGAGCTGTTTGCAGAAAGTATCCCATTGTCTTGAAATGTACTGGAGCAAGAGCAACTACTGCCATATATGCTGTCATGTAAGGGCCGAGTTTGTCGGATGAAATTTGACCTAAATTTTCCAGGTCCGACTTACACGTGGATCTCTCTTTCAAATCGGACACTGACGTCGTAAAGCAACCGCTCTCAAATGTTCTTTTATCCTTTGACCCATGGAACGCTTTGACTCACCAATATAGGAAGCAGGACAGCCCTTGCAATGTAGTCTGTGAACTACGTTGTTCCTCTCTTCAAGTGGGACTGGGGTCCTTTGGTTTTGACAGAACCTTTCTTAAGGTGGATGTAGGGAAGAAAGATCATGAAGATAAGGAACCTCTAAAACGTATGTCTGCCTTACGTAAAGAACAGCAGTGAGAACCTAAGACCAACTCTTCGACAACACAACATTCAATGCTCCTTCTTCACTATACCATGACGGTGGGAGAAGCATCTATCGAAATGTAGCTCAGAAAAAGCTAATGACTCATGACATGATGAAGCTCTTACATCTCTGTAGGTTGTTTGTTGTTGTTTGTTTTCCTAAGTACTGCAGCATGTTTTACTTCCATTTCTTAAGGGAAAAAATGAGAGAAGGTGTTGCACAGAAAGTTTCAAGGGCAGTTACGCCATGGAGGGTCTTTAAAGGACTTTAGCTCGAAGTTTGCACAATGGCGGTGTGGTTTGACTTTGGGAAGCTAGAGTTTTGGGCCGTTCTTATTCCTCCAAACTGGCTCTGGGGGGAATTTCGGAAGCTTACGCTTTCCCAGCTTATGATTACACTAAAATGAAGTTAAAATTCACTGAGTTTTTTTGTAAAAGGTGCTGCTGGAAATTTGAAAGAGGTTAAATTTACCTGAAAATTGTATTCAATTTGGCGAACATTTTGACAAAAAGTCACCAGTCACCTTAGATACTGATTCGTAGAAGATGCTTAAGCAACCGGGGTTTCAATATTGCGCTGGCAAGAAATATACATTTAACACACTTTTAACAAAACAAAGGACAAATCTCGATTTGGGTTGCACTTAATTAACTATGCATGGGCTTTCAACAGGCAGTAGTATTATGCGTAATAACGAAAATAGTAGTGGTGTATCCATGATCATACCTCAGTTATGCATTGCCAGTACAGTGCAATAGCGCGAATTATTTTGACTCTAACAGTTTTGTATAGGATATTGATGCTTGCACCTCAAGCAATAAAATGGTTTGTAAAATTCATTTTGGGGAATAGACGGTGACTGGGTTATCATAATAAGTCGTTAGTTTAGGAACTAATACGAAGCGATTTACAAGATACGATTTGAAATAAAAGTTTATTTACGTCCCTAAGCTACGTTCTTTGAAATGGTGATAAGAGGCAAAGTACTTCTGTCCTATTTCCAAGTGGCCAAGGATCGTTTGGGACATTTTATTGGTGTCCACTATAGTGATTGCTTTAATATTGACCCCCGTCCCAAAAAAAAACCAACAAAAAACATATGCAACTTCGATGCATAAATAAGACATAAATAAGGAAAAGAGTTTTATTTTATTTTTTTGTTTTTTGTTTTTGTTTTTTCTTTTTTATTTTAGTTTGTTGTTTTTTTTACACTGTGTCTTTTGTCATATTTGAATCTTATAAGTGTTTTCGGTTTGTTTTAGATTACCTGACGATGAGTGTAAACTCGAAAATTTTTGTAAACAACAAATGTTGATTCCTTCTCTACACATAGTTTTATTTTATTTCAGGACTTCATATTTCAGATGCAAAATCCTTTGAGTTAAAATCCCATTCACAGCGCCCTGTTTACAAGCACACCACGACATTTCTTAGATATAACATAACCTCGAGACCTAGTCTACCCGACCATAGTATGTTTATGTAAACATTTTGTGGTGCAACTTTAATTTTCATGTCGTTATCTCTTTTCAGTTTTGCATTGATACGTATTCTTGTTTCACATGTTGTAAATTTCGCTTTCCTTTTGATTAGTTCAACAGATGATGAAGTTTCGGAATTACAGGACAGAGTTGATGACATTATAAAGCTTCTAAGGTATTATGAGGCAGGGAATATCAGTATTTTTATAGCACAAAGACCATACTGTGTAGTTTAATAAAGAACAGCTGGTTAGAACTAAACTTGATATACCTTTATTAAATTGGAGGTAACAAGAATTACCTCTCTTAATCTTCATCCTCGAAAGAAAATTGTTTAATGCCAGTAGGTGGCCTGATTTTTGCCTTTTTTCTTGTTTAAAATCACAAACTTTATTTATTCTTAAAAATTTTCAAAAAAATCACAGACAGTATCTGTGATTTTCAAAATATCTTTTTGAAGTTCAGAATTTTCAAGATATTATCCTATTTTTGAATTCTAGAAGTTTTAGCTTAGTACTTAATGTAACCTTGCCAGACTTTGGGGACTCATTTTCATAAGTAATGATGAACTAAAATCATATGTACCAAACTCTTCAAAATACAGATACTATTTCTTACTTCCTGTTTTGTTGATGAAACAAACTGCAAGCATTAGTTCACAAGACGGTTTTTTCGGGTAAATTGAAGAAATGTATTCTAACCAGGTGCAGAACGTTGTTGATCTTTCCTTGATCTGAAATGAGTTGAAGTAGAACAAAGTGCTTTAGCTAGACTTTGCACAGAGGTACTTGTTGGTAATGCCCCACTTAATTGCCAGCCTGGTGAAATACAGGCAACCTACATTCTGAAAAAAATGCCCAACTTTTGAGTGACATTGATGATGTGACTATCTATGTTTGACCTGTGCTAAACATACAAATATAATGAAAAGGTTTATAAGGCAAATTAAGAAGGTGAATTTTATTGTTCACACCTTTGTATAAGTGTATTTATTTTTGTATATTAAATATACATTTATGTGCGAAGTAGATAGATAGATAGATAGATAGATAGATAGATAGATAGATATATAGATAGATAGATAGATAGATAGATAGATAGATAGATAGATAGATAGATAGATAGATAGATAGATAGATAGATAGATAGATAGATATAGATAGATAGATATATAGATAGATAGATAGATAGATATATAAATAGATAGATAGATAGATAGATCGATCGATAGATAAATAGATAGATAAATAGATAGATAGATCGATAGATAGATAGATAGATAGATAGATAGATAGATAGATAGATAGATAGATAGATAGATAGATAGATAGATAGATAGATAGATAGATAGATAAATGGGTAGATTTTAATTCTGTAAATACCCCCGTTGTTATTTACACCTGAAACTAATCCGACTCCTGTCACTTGAAGAAGGCGAGTATTAATGAAGGGATGCTTAAAAAATAAAGATAATTATCATACATACGATGGTATTTGTAGTGATGATGGTAATGATTATGATATTGATAGGGGTGGCAGTGGTCGTGATGTTGATAAGGCCAAACAATATAGAGTAGAGTGCATGTTTTAACGGTAACTGGTCTCAATTCCTTTAATATTTAAAGAATAAAAAATTGTTAATTTTATTTGCAATTTTCGCGTTTGGGTATACTAAACATTTTTTTCATGTGTCTTAAGACATATTTTATTCTATATATAGTATATGGGGATGGAGATTAAATATGAAATACGTGATGTTCTAGATTTTTGATCGAATGGAGTTTTTTTCATTAGGGGAGCCAAAATTCTGGAAAACAACAGATATCGCAAGACAATTGCTTTTCTTCGCGACAACTACGTATGCCAATTTATTAGTCCTTTTCTTATCTTTTGCTCGTGTTTCAATTGTTTCGATACGTAATTTTTCGCTTACAATATACGTAGATAAATGTAAGGTACGTAAGTGGGACCCCCTCACTGTTCACCACATTCATATGATAGTCATTTATCTAATTTCAAAATTAATTTGTAATCGGGACCTTAGTTAGATGCCTTATTTTATAAGCGTCTCTTCTATTATGTATTTAGCGTAGTAATATGTTTATGTAGTATGTTTATGTAGTATGTTTATGTAATATGTTTAATGACATAATTTAGGAGCAGTATTATNGGAAAACAACAGATATCGCAAGACAATTGCTTTTCTTCGCGACAACTACGTATGCCAATTTATTAGTCCTTTTCTTATCTTTTGCTCGTGTTTCAATTGTTTCTATACGTAATTTTTCGCTTACAATATACGTAGATAAATGTAAGGTACGTAAGTGGGACCCCCTCACTGTTCACCACATTCATATGATAGTCATTTATCTAATTTCAAAATTAATTTGTAATCGGGACCTTAGTTAGATGCCTTATTTTATAAGCGTCTCTTCTATTATGTATTTAGCGTAGTAATATGTTTATGTAATATGTTTAATGACATAATTTAGGAGCAGTATTATTTTATTTTAATACTATATTGCACCCGGCTGATTTTGATGGATGTTGGATTTAGGATTAAAATGTAAGGAATTGTTTCATTTTGGCTTTCCGTGTTATCGTTATTTTTCATTTACTCGACATGTTTTCAAAAAAAATTAGCTTGAGTGCCCTTTGTAATTTGCACCTGAAGGCTTAAAGCAGGAAATATGACAAGTCTCCGACTGTGATTTTGTGAATGACTACTGACGTCAATTACTATTTCCTATAGTTGAAACACGGTGTTGGTACTGGTTTTTTGCCCTCCCAATGGCTCTTTTAATCAACCTGGCTTGAAATGGGGCCTCTGTAGTATGTAAAGTCAGACTGTGTTTAAGGGGCCCAACCAAATAGCGAAAAAAAATTACCAATTTTTTTGAGTTTCCAGCATCGCTCTCTATAATTTTAAATATTATTGATCATATAAATTTCACTGACTCTCACAGTTTCCCTAGATCCCTAGCCCAACCCAATTAAAACTTTTGTGTATTTGTTCTTTATTTTGCATCATTTCAGGTCATCGTTTATAGTGACCCTCCAGCTTTACTTTTTATCTTCCTCATTTTCTCATGACTATTCCCCTCCACTATTCATTGGATAATATCGTAATTTAGTAAAAGGACAAATTAGGAATTAAAATAACCACATGTGCGGTGGAGTTTTGTTTTCTTTTTGATAAAAATTGTGAAAACCGATTGGGGCTTTAGCTAAGCGCATGGAGAGATGTATAATCGTAGGTATGACCAGTTGCAAGAAGGAGGACACAGGATCAATTTCTGCCTTTCAGCGTGCGATAGTGGGGACTCTTGATCTTTAAGCACAACTCTTACCTGGCTGATTTGTTGACCTCGGAAGGAAAGGGTGTATGTTGTCTTCATTGACTGACTTCATTTTCTGTTGGTCATCACACCAGCTCGAAAATGTGAAGACAACATTTATATCAAGTAAATCAGGAATAAAAAATTGGTACAGTTCTAGTAATGCTTTCAACAGAATATCTTTCAGTTTAGTAATGGTATTTTTTACCTGTCGTTAAATTGTAGTAATTGTAATACCGTAACTGTGAGGGGTTTGTTTTTACCCCCTAACATGGATGTGAAGGAATATATTTTTTTGGTGGCATGCCCCTGTGAACTTACTAATTGTAACGAAATTAAGATTTTTGTTTACGTATTAGATCCTAGTCAATCTTTGGCCTCTGTTTCTGTTTTTAATCGTTGTTTTGATTCGTACACAGAAAAATAAAGACGTTGGAAGAAGTATGATGGCTGATATAATAAAGGAAGCATGTAACAGGTAATTGTTATCAATGATAAAAATGTTAAATATATATCGTATTTATTTTATCATTGTTTCTACTGCCACTGTTTGTTTGTTTGTTTTTCTTCTTCTTTTTCTTACTCTTGCTGCTATGTTCATCGTTGCTGTTGTTTCGCTTCAAATTTTTTGTTTTTAGTTTTTTGGAATTTAATATTAATCGCAAATAATAACTGACTACATTGAGTGATTGTTGGATTTAAAGTATCGAATTCGAAACAGCAAACAAACCATTTTTAGAAAACATCTACTTATGCCATGGCTAATTGTGGTGCTAACGTCATTTTCCCCCAGCAATTGGGGCTCAGACGGTGCCCTTCAGAGGGACTTTGGTTTAGCAGTGAGGAATTTCTTGACCGAATACCCTTCCTGACGCCAACCAATGGCTTTTTTTACTTTGCAAAGTTCCAAATTCTCCTCGACAGCTCGGGGAATCGAACCCGGAACTGTTGGTTACTGTGCAGCTGCACTAACCATTAAGCCACGGCTCCTCTAATTGTGGTGCTTGCTTCACTATGAAATTCATGAGTTGAAACGCTTAGGCTGGTTTTGCTTTGCAAGATAAGCAAATAAACTTTACGAAAGCGTGAATTGTGTTATATATAATGTAATAATTGTATTATCCCTTACAAGCCAAGAATTATCTTGTTACACAATATGTAGTATATTATAATACACTGTGTGTTTGCATTATATTATGTTTATCTCTTTTTATTTCATGCTTTTGTATCTATTTAAACATTATCTGTTGCAAAGAAAGCAAATAGAACGGTAGCAACAGTAGCTTCTTTTGAAAATTCTGAACTTTATGGACTCATAGAAAGCCATAGATGTAAGAGGTTTATCATATCTTGAGTCGTAACCTTTTTCTGAGCTACTTTTCGAGAGGTACTTCTCCTGACGATGGCAGAAGTATCTCCGGAAACGTAGCTCAAATGTTTGCGACTCAAGACTTGATAAATCACTTACATGAGTAGCTTCTTCGTGAGATTTTGTTTATGTTTTGAAAGACGAAAACTCTCTCCCAGCCCCTTGCTGAGGGTTTATTGAACATCAGTTTATCAATAACCATGCAGACTCTTCCATTTATTTTTAAATGAACATAATGTAGGTAATTTTACATTATGTTTTTTTATATACTCTAATGAAGATTGTAAGTAGTAGAAAAGTACATTAACTGTGAGACAGGTTATCAAAACTGAACCAGTGATTAAAACAAGGTGATATAACTAATTACTTAAACGTGTCAAGGGTGTCTTTTTAACATTTCACTTCCAGTAACTTGAATGAAATGTGATTTTTTGTTTTTAGAGACAAAAAGTTGACTGTGGATGAGTGGCACCGTTTATTGAGGCAAATGATACAGTTACAGGAGGAAGTCTTCTGTACCCTGTCGCACTCAGAATGCTACGAGGTAATGCTGAATGGCTTTTGTTTGTTTAGGGTATTTTAGTTTTTGCTTTGTTTAAAAGGTAGTATTAAAAATTCAACATTTAGAAAAAATTTTTCAACTCCAGTTTTACGATTTTTTACATTTTGTATTGGAATAATTACAACTTTTGTAAATTTCAAGCCCTTTTTTACTCAATTTTCGTATCAAGACACGTCAAGATATATTTACAAACACTATTTGTTGTTATATCTTTTGGACGTCATGGTACCAACTCATCGAAATTTAGTTGATGGGGTGGTTTCGTTTCCCCTGACATATATTCTAAGATGAAACCAAGACTTCTTTGTCCGCTAAAGGAAGCATACAAAAAAAAATTGGAGTTGCGTTGAGGTGTATTTTGTCACACATCTCATATCTCAAATTATCACTGTTATTGTGATCCCTTTCCTTTCTGGTATTTTCTCCCTTTAAAAACTCTCAAAGGTTGTAGATTAGAATAATTGATACGGTATCTCTACCACTCGGTCACAGAGATTTTACAGTGAATGACATCAATTCTACTTCTTAACTGATAACAAATTCATTCTTGAGCAAAGCGTGTGGGACGCCCAGTTTTTAACTCTGGATCACTGTAATTGTTTATTCTCCCATCCTCGGAGAGAATCATCCCTATAACGACAAGGCATTGCAGTGGAAATCTATCGGCCAGTTACGTGTTTACCACTAATATGGAAACTCCTCACAGGTATAGTCTCAAATTTTTCGTACGATTTCCTGGAGATAAACAATAAATTACTCACAGAGCAAAAAAGATGCAGACGAAAAAGCAGGGGGTCGAAAGACCAATTGCTTATTAATGAAATGATAATACTTGATTGCAAAAAGAGACATACCAGTTTAGGAATGGTCTGGATAGACTACAAGAAGGCTTACGATATGGTTCCACACTCGTGGATATTGGAAACATTAAAAATTGGTAAAGAACTGGAATGTAAATTTAACTTATGCTAGTGAGCTTCTCGGTAATGTAAACATTAAACGAGGAATTTTCCAAGGGTACAGCATGACCTCCCCCCCCCCTACTTTTTATCATATGCATGATACCTTTAAGTCAGACATTGTGAAAAGTTAAAGCAAAATACACCCTTAAACCCGGTGAAAATTTGAATCTCCTTTTCATAGACAATCTGAAATTGTTCAGGAAGAATTAGAGGGAAATGGACACTTTGGTCTCTACAGTCCAAATATTTTGTGATGACATCAAAATGGAATTTGGTATTTAAAAATGTGGAGTGTTGATCATGCATAGAGGATCAGTTGACAGAATTAGAAATCGTGGAATATCACTGCCAACAAGAGAAACAATCAAAATAATTGATCAAAGTGGAAATACATATCTTAGAGTCTTGGAATTTGACGGAATTAAACAAAGAGACGTTATTGAATGTTTCAAACAGGAATATTTTAGAAGGCTGAGGTTAGTTTGCAAGAGTAGCCTTCATGGAAGAAACAAAATTAGGACAGTGAATACCTGAGCGGTTTCGGTATTGAGATATGGTGTAGAAATTCTGGATTGGCGATGAAATGAGTTAGCTTTGACGAAATGGACAGGAAAACGAAAAAAATACTGACCATCAATAAAGAATTTCATCCAGAAAGTGACAAAGATCGACTGTATGTTTCCAGGAGTAAAGGACGAAGAGGGTTAATAGGTTGCAAAGGGTCTGTCAGAGCTGAAGAAAACAACCTTGGTTGGTATGTCGAGCAGCAAACTGAGCCACTGTTAAATGCTGTCACAAGGAATGGGATAATCCAGACTGATAGTTCCTTGAATCCTAAAGACTATAAGAAGAGAGAAAAAGACCAGAATCTAAATTCCTGGAAAGACAAGAAAATGTATGGGCAATTTGTTAAAGGGAAAGGATGTAGAAATTTCTTGGAAATGGCTATAGATGTGATTTGAAAGGGTCTACCGAGACATTTATATGTAGTGTCCAAGAGCAAGCCATAAGAATGAATAGCATGAAGAATCTCATAGAGAAGACTAATGAATCACCTTTTTGCAAGATGCGTGGTGAGAGAAATGAAATTGTTTACCATATAATTAATGAGTGCACTGTATTGGCAAGAAAAGAATATCTAAAGCGTCACAATAACGTTTGCAAATATATACACTGGAAATTATGTAAAAAGTTTGCTCTTGAAGCGGCAACAAAATGGTATGAACACGAACATCAGGGAGTGATAGAGAATGACTCATGTAAGATAATGTGGGATTTTGTAATACAATGTGATAGAACAGTGATTGCAAGAAAACCAGACATCGTTGTAATAGATAAGAGTAAAAAACAGACAAAAACTATAGATGTTGCAATACCTTGAGATGTTAGGGTGCTAGAAAAAGAAAAGGGGAAAGTTGATAAGTACAGACCTCTAAGAAAGGGAAGAATCAGTTAGTAATCTAATAACAGAATGAAAAAAAACCTGGCGCAACGAGATTACAATAACAGACATGAAAATATTGCAAAGATCGTCCACTTTGAGCTTTATAAGAGATACGTCCTGGTTCAGGGAGTAAAGTGTTACAATCACCAGCCAGAGAGCATCATTGAGAATGGAGGCACACGAATTTTGTGAGACACTAATATACAGGCAGATCACTACATTAAACATCACCCTGACATCTTGGTTTTTGAAAATGGTTTTAGATAGTGTTGCATTATTGATATTGCATCTCCCGGTGACAAGAAAATTGCAGAGAAAAAACAAGAGAGAATTGAACATTGTTCCTACCTCAAGAGAGAACCAAAGAAAATATGAAATAATCTCAATCGTTGTTGAAGCTTTAGTCATTGTATCACAAAGCGTGGAAAGCTGAATGAAGAAGATTATTCTGAAGAGTAACACAACACAGTTGCACAAAGCCACTCTTTTGGCCACTGCAACAATGCTCAGGAAGATTCGTGAGATCTGAAGCCACTGGATGTAGCCTGCTCTCAAGAAGAACTCTTATATAACACCATCCCCGAGATATAAGGAATGATAATAATAATACTCATATTAATAATAATTTTAATATTGGTAATAGTATTGCTGCTCCTGATTACGATATGGCAAGAAGGCAACCTCCACGTGGTGACGCCTGGATGCTGATTAGCTAGGTTATCCTGACTGGCTGGTAACGAATAGCCTTCATTTCAAGCTGTTCTTCCGTACCATGGAAGAAATCGATCTGGTCGTCGTTCATGTGATTTCGAATCTGGTTCGTCGTCGATTTGGAGAATTTTTTGCCTCTANTTTGCTACAAGATCTTCACACCAGTTTATTTATTACAGGATTCCAACCTCACTCAGCCTCAGCAATAGTAAGGGAAGATCAAATCAGTAATAATGACTTTGCTTAACCCTATGGAATCAGAGCACGGAACCATACGGGAAGAGTCCAATAAGGCAACCTCCACGTGGTGATGCCTAGATGCTGACTAGCCAGGTTTTCCTGACTGGTTGGTAACGAATAGTCTTCATTTCAAGCTGTTCTTCCGTACCATGGAAGAAATCGATCTCGTCGTTCATGTGATTTCGAATCTGGTTCGTCGTCGATTTGGATAAATTTTTTTTGCTTCCAGTAGCTTGCACACACACACACACACACACACACACACACACACACACACGATATCAATATGTTGTTAATTTCTTATCTTATATAATAAATATATATATATATATATATATATATGTAACTTTTATGTGGGTTTTTTTTATGTTTTTATCTTATTTATATATTTTGAAATTTATGAATTTTTATATTTGAATTTTTGCATTTTTTCTAACTTCATTTTTCAGGTTTTTGTAACGAGACTGTTGCATTCGGGGAAACAGGACTACATTATGTTTACTAGTAATTTTATTACCCAGAGATCAACAGGAACATCTTCACAAACAGGAACTCAGAGCTTTAATAAATCAGCCGTTGGCTATGACAAGAATTTCAGAATTCCTTACAATACGTCAGTACGATTGGTAGTGGAGGCTAGTGTTGAATATTTTAATGCGGCTGTTGGCTTAAATGATTCATTGATGGGCCTAGCAAGGTAAGCTGATCACGATGTTTTACTAAATCCGTTGATTAATTGATGAGGTTTTCCACCCCATGGTGGATGGATTAGTGTAAATGTTTAAGTTACTCCTTGTTTTTTAATGCAGCTTTTATAGAAGGAGAGCTTTTCTTTGTTGAAATTAACAAACTGGAAGACCTGAAAACATTCAAAATATAGAAGAACCTTGTTAGATTAAGCAGCAGCCGTAGCTCATCAAATACGTAACGTTTGAACCGTATGTTATGTCCGGTACATTTTTTGAGGCTGCGTCGGCATTTGTTGAATTATTTGAACAGGAAAGAAATTTTGATTTGTGCATCGTTTGGTTATGAATGCCTTACTTCAGGTATTCTTTGCTCCACTCTTTGATATGACAATGAATGCATTATTATTGTTATGTTGTGAATCATCATTATCATTTTAATTGGCATTGTACGGAATGCCGTATGTTTTTTATCAGTCACACATAGTTATTGCTGCACCGACACAATAATTTTCACATATCGTCTAAATGAGCTATTACAATAGATAAATTCTCAACTCTGTGACGAAAACAAGGAAAGACAGCCCGACAAGCAATTAAGTGGGCACACCGGTAGACTGACGGACAGACTGACGGACAGACATCTAGACAAGTAATGATACAAACAGAGAAAACAAAGTGAGATCGACAAGTTGGGAAATGGGCTGGTCTTGTGTTACCTGGTTTAAAGCCTTGTAGGCTGAAATGGTGGCAAATCCATGAGCAGTCTTGCACACAGCCTTATTTTATATGTTTTAAGAAAATTTACTTAGTTATGTATAAAATAATATTTTATTTACGGAGAATTTTACTTTCTTTTGTAACATGTATAAGTGAAGAGGGTTTTTTACTGAATTTTGAATTTTTAGTTACCAATGGCATTACCGTACTTCCCAAACCCATATGCACAACACTCATTGCCCTTTTTGAGTATTTGAATTCCTTTTTTTAGTTTGTATTTTAGTATTAGTATTTTAGTTAGTTAGTATTTTAAAAGATCAGAATTGCTCCTAAGCAGTACGTAAATTCATGTTTACGCTGTGGTAGTGTAGCGGTCTTATATTCATCAATTTAAAAGCTAAAGATAATGCATAGGACACGGAGTTCATCCAACATCGTTGACGATAGAACTAGAAGCGCGTCCCACAGTATTGTCACGTATTAAAACCTATTAAAACTGAGACAGGAATACAATGTTTGTACCTTAGTATACAAAGACATCAAGGAAGGAAAGATACCAGAATTAATTGCATCAGCTAAAACAACTGACACTTATGTTTCATAATGCATTATACCAACAATCTGTACAGACCGTTCAACGTGCTTCTTTTCATTGTGATGGGATGCTTATCATCCATCACGCTTACAGTGCACTTGGTGGTGGTGAAATAGTGTTACAAGAGTTAAGGTATCTACTTTCAATGAAAGACCTGAAGCAACGATACTTAACTGTTATTAGATTTCTATTTAGTGAGTTTATTTTGGCTTTTTTTGTGGTTAAAAACCAAACAAGGCATAACGCCACTACATGTAGCGAACTGTGAAAAACAAAGACAGAGGAAAAGGTTATGCCACTAAATAGGAGTTGAAAGGATGAAGACGTTAAGAGTAAGGAGTCACACGAAATGCAACAAACTAGGCTGGTACCAGTGAGGAAAGGTAATTTACTAAAGAACATGGATAAAGTTCAGCAAAGCCACATTTCGTTGAAGAGACAAAAATTGAAGCGTAAATTTTAAAGTATTTTCATATACAAAATGGAAGAGTGCTTTTTGGCAAATACGTAAATCCCCGAACAAGCTGCCAATCGGCAAGTTTACCGCGAAAATGATTTTGTGATGAAGGCAAGGGCCACGAATTTTGAAAACAGACATAAAGAAGACAAACTCCTTTGTGCTTGGGACAGACATACTGGGACATAAACAAAAAGGATTTTAGTAAAGTATCATAATGCGTTAATAATGAAAATAGGTAAAAACCAGGGTATTGCAAAAGTTAATACAAGGGCAATTCAAAAAGTTAATCTGAAGCGGAAAGAAACTTAACTAAATTCGAATCCCTTGCTTTCAAACCTAAAGTCATTACCAGAGCTTCTCCAGTTTACCCTTAACTTCATTGGCTATTGGGCCACTGAGACCGTTTTCACGTTTAAGTTGGGAAATATCCTTCTAACAACTTAAGAAAGATGACCCCGTCCTCCCCCTAATTCAAGAACGTGTTTTGAAGTTGCTTCTTTTAATAATCTATTTTGAATTATTTTTCTACAACCTTTCCGAAACCCCATCACTTCAAAAAATGTCACTAGAAGTAGGCGAAAAATACGATTAAGATTGGTCGAAGTTCTTGCAAGACAGTAAAGGTCATTTGCAAAGTCATGTTACCTAAGATGGTTCATCATCATCATGATGTGCATTGTCATCCATTTCATGTCATTTTGGTACGAGTGATGTGCGTATGACGAGCATATCATTGTATTCCAAAGCACGCGTTGTCAAGGATAGAAATAGGTATGCCAGTACAGATAAATCGACTCTTTAAAGCCTTGAACTCTATTAATCCAGACAACATGAAGGAAATTTTTTCCAATCTAGGTTTCTGAGTCACCACGAAAGGTTGTCATGTTATTGTGTCCTAAAATCGGTTTAAAAGTACGATCACCTGACAGTAATACTGGCATTTTGTTATGCAACGTCTCTTATTCATGAGATTAAAATAGCAATTTACTAAGTTGGCCGTTACCTTAAAGCTAGGAAAGCTTAATATATAAGCCTTAACTATGGCACAGTTGTAGGCATGACAAATGTAACTAAAGACGAGATCAAATAAGTCTATGACCTTAAATACCAAAAATAAGATTTGAAAAAGCGTTGCAAACATTAAGGTACTGGTACAAAATCCGGAAATCCAATTTGTCAGGCAACCTAAAAAGAAACGAATTTAACCTAAAGAGTATATTGTGTGTCACCAGAAGGGCTAATGTAAACACGAGAGAAAATTGTTTGCTGGTACTTGTACTATTATGCTACTCACGAGAGCCCGGAAAAATACCCTACCCACAATTGGCTTTTTGGCAACACCCGTCCAGTTTCTAGAAAAGTTCATTAACAAAGAATCGCTATGTGTTGGTGGTAATGCTCCAGGTCTATCTGGGAAGATATACACCAACAAAGAGATAAAGAATATATGATGTGTAGTAGAGCTACCACGTGCGATGAATAATAGAGGCAAATGGAGGAAGCTTATCATGAAATCATTCTGATTAATTTGTTTAATTAATAAACTTTCCGATTGTTGGGAAAAAAATTCAAGAGCTTATTGACTTCAAACTGAGAACAGTGCTGAAGGTTAATTACTGTGTAATCCACAAGCCACAATCGTCGTAAGAATGGGCAAGGTACGCCCCAGTTAAGGTTTTGTGTATAATTCTCCAGAGATAGCCTGGGTATTAAAGCACGTACCCTAGATAAATACTAAATTTTGGTTCTAATGTAGCCTAATACAACTTATTGCAATGGATTGATCTTCACCTTTAAAGTTGTATTCATATACTTTTATACTTTTATTTACTTTTTTACCTTTAATTTATTGGTTAAATTCTGTGCAGAAAAAGTGGTATTAAGCAAAGTAAGTCTGTAAGGCTTACATTTTCTCTTTGTGTTTTTGTAATCAGAATTTTCAATTCCCATTGACTTTGCGAGATAATTGTATTTTAAGTCTTAATAAGATTAATTTGTTCGATATTACATACATTCATAAATTTGTTTTTTCATGCCTTATTTCTTCTTTACAATCACTTCCTCTCACGTTTAACTTATTAGTTAAAGTAATGTTTACAATTCAAAGAACACTACGGCCTATTTGAAACGGATATTTTGGCAAAGATATAACCGGAGCCCGAATTATTGACTAGCAGATACCCTCTTTCTGTTGGTATGTTTCTTTGGTCTTGTCAATTCAGATTTTCAGCTATATGAGTGGAGGACCAAAGCCGTAGTATCTCCCATACATACATACAAACTCACACACTCCTGTAGGGTACATGATGGTTACCTCACACATATCCATATTTCAACACGAGACCCACTAAGTGGGAGGAAGCCTGGGTTGTTTTTGTTGAATGTAATTCAGCTGAATTCCTAGGTCAGTACTGATGATTTATTGTGTTTCCAACCACAGGAAAACTCTTGGTTTGATCAAAGATTTTCCATCAAAAGTTCAGGAAGAGCTTAATTTGACCGAGGCCATCGGGCTACTTAATACCTTCGGAGTTTCCTTACTTCCAGTTAAAGGTAAATAACTTGTGATAAATGTATTTATATTAATTTAGCACAGGATTGTTTCATTAATAACATATATTCTCTTCCTGGTACATTACGCCCAATTTGAAAATAATTGAACTTATGCATTGTAGATTATAGATTTTTTTTGTATTCTCTGTGGTGTTGTCAAGGCATCTCATGTTCAGTCTTCCTCTCTTCCTTTCTTCTCGCATTTTTTTGCTCGACTTCCTTTCCACTAAGTGATCGACCCTCACCTAAAGTGCTCAAATCATTTTAGTCGTTAACGTTTCGGACAATTTCATGAACTCGAGTTATTCTTCTTCTCCATATGTTTTGTACACTTTTCTTTTATTTAGTATTTTAGCCTAATATACACATATTTTTTATTTTAAAGTTTGTTTTGCTTGACCAAACAGAGGCCAGTTTATCTATTTATTCTCTATTTTGTCATCAATTTCCTAGGTTTTTTGTTATCGAACTAAATTGATATATGGAGTAATTCAGTGTCTGCTTAGTGGACTTTTTTTTTCATTTACTTCTTGCGAGCATATTTAAGTCCTCGGCCCCTTTTAAAGTGTATTCTTGCTCCTTCTGATAATGACTCTCGCAAATCGGTCCATTGCAATTCTAGAAATCAGTTACTTAACTGGAACTTTTCATTCAGTTCAGTTGCTCAATGATAAAAGAAATTTCTTATCAACTTAGCCCAGCATAAATCAGTTTGACCTTGACATAAAAAAAGTCTTGTTAAGAAAGCCCAGAGTTAAGTTAATGTTTGTCATAAGACAGTTCCAGTCAACATGTTTATTTTTCTTAGTTGGTTTGCTTCAATTACTTTTAAAAAAATTTTGTTTTAGCAGAGAATGTCTCTGACCCTAATTTACATTTTATTAATTAACTACCGCTCCATTTGTATTTTTTGCTAGTAATTGATTAATTGGGTGATTGACACAACTGGTTTTTACTTATATTTAAACATATTCTTTTTCAGTTTACGCCTAGATTGTTGTAGATATACATCGTAATGGTAGTTATATTGCCCATGTGTACGTGCTTATAGACATGCGTATATTTATATATACTTTTACAAATATATGTGCATGGATGCGTACATATATTCATACGTAAAAGAAAATATATTCAAATCTTCCTGTTGGTTGATGATTCCGTTTTCTTCTCGAATGATTGCCACCTCTTTCTCTTTTATACCTGTAATTGGTATACTTAGTTCTTTCCATATGAGCACTTTAACTATTCTTGAGTACTGATGGAGCCTTGCACAGATTGTAACCCAAGTGACAAAGAACGATCAAACTTTCATTTTATTGATGCAATGGATATATACATACATACATACATACATATATACATACATACATACATATATACATACATACATACATATATACATACATACATACGTACATGCATACATAAATACATGCATACATACGTGTGTACATACACATACATTCATAAGTACGTAGATACATATGTACGTACATATATATACGTACATACATACATACATACATACATACATACATACAAATAAACAAAAATACATACATACAAATAAACAAAAATACATACATACAAACAAACATAAAAAATACACACATACATACATACATACATACATACATACATACACACATACGTACATACATGCATCCGTACATACATACATACATACGTACATATCTGCGTAGTTGCAAGTTCATTGTTCGATACCACAGGTGATTACCTTCTCTTTGTTACCTCGCATACCCGTTTCCATCTTNTACATGCATACATACGTGTGTACATACACATACATTCATAAGTACGTAGATACATATGTACGTACATATATATACATACATACATACATACATACATACATACAAATAAACAAAAATACATACATACAAACAAACATAAAAAATACACACATACATACATACACACATACGTACATACATGCATCCGTACATACATACATACATACGTACATATCTGCGTAGTTGCAAGTTCATTGTTCGATACCACAGGTGATTACCTTCTCTTTGTTACCTCGCATACCCGTTTCCATCTTTATCCTTCCCTTATCATTCAAACGTTAATTTTCCTGCGAAATCCTAATGAAGTATCTTTCGCCCAGAATTTATGTGACTGGATTTGTAATTTTTATTTCAAGGCCACAAATTGCTTCTTTATCTAAATCTAGTTCTTACTGCAAGTGGGAACTGTAAACGAATTTCTTATGTTGTAAAAATGTATGGCTGCTAAATCTTTTCTTTTTTTTTTAGTGCGTCTACATGAAAACCCCATCGAATTAATAAGAACAGCAGCACTTTCTAAAACATCTAATTATAGAGAGCAGGAAAAGGTAACTTAATGTTTCGTTATTACTTGATTTTTACTACATTTTTACATAAATCACTAAAACTCTGGATTGTTAATTAGATCCCTTCTATTGGGTTAAAATATTTAGATTGAAATTTCATTCTTAGAATCGACGCAATTCCTCTACTTTTTCCTTTCATTTCCTTTTTCGTCTGCTTCTCTTTTTCTTTTTCCTCCCACTTGTTTTTCTTTTCAATAATTTTTCTTTCTATAGCTGCAGCTGCTACTACTACTATTACTACTACTACTACTACTACTACTGCTACTATTACTACTACTACTACTACTACTGCTACTATTACTACTACTACTACTACTACTACTACTACTACTACTACTACTATTACTACTACTACTACTACTACTACTACTACTACTCCTATTACAACTAATACTACTACTAATACTA
>RDPX01000203.1:0-11565 GCA_003991215.1 Morbakka virulenta
CCTCGGAGGAGGCGAACAGGTGCTACACCTGGCCCAAGGGTGACGTGGAGGTAGTGGTGGCAAAGGGTAACCTCATTCGCCCACGTCGAAACTCCACAACCGGATGCAGTTTAATGTCAATACCCAGGACGGTTATTATTATTATTATTATTATTATTATTATTATTATTATTATTATTATTATGAAGCATTTCTTTACGTATGAGTTTCAGTACAATTACCTACCGGGTCACCCCAGCGACCTGGGGCAGATAAGGGTCCTATGGGTCATGACATGAACATAAAAGGGACGATTGACATATTACAAAGAGAATAAAATAATTATGGCAAGGAAGTAAAAATATAATTGGTACGAAAATTAAAAGATTATTGTCATATTACTGCAAACTATGAAAAGTATAAAAAAATTGTGAAAAGGTTGTATGAAAAAAACCCCCAGAAATGTTTATGACTTTTGCGGTATCAAATTGACAATGCTTTTCGAAGAATATGAGCAGTGCCTGTGAGGAAAATTTTCTGGAGGTCTTGTACTCTATGCTTTCCAAGTATTTTCTCTGTATGTTTTTAAGTCCCCTTCTTAATCATCCCTAGAGCCCCCACAATGAGTGGAACTATTCTAGTTTTGATGTTCCACATTTTTTGAATTTCTATTTTTAGGTCTTTATACTTGCTTAATTTTTCGAATTCCTAAACTGAAATGTTTTTATCACTTGGTTAACTCATGTCAATTAATGTACACATTTTGTCTTTTCTATCTTTTATTATGATGTCAGGACGGTTGGCTTGAATCGTCCAGTCAGTGTTGATCGTAAAGTCCCACAGATTAGTGGCATTTTCTCCTTCCGTGACTGGTAGTGGATGGTGTTCATAGCAGTTGGGGTTGGTTCCAATACTAAAGTGTTTGCATATACCCCAGTGAGGATACTGCCCAACACGGTCGTGGCGTTTGACATACCCATTTGGAGCAAGTACAGGACATCCAGACACAAGGTGGTCTACTGTTTCCGTGTGCTGGTCACAGAACCGGCACTTAGGGTCAGCTCCATTCTTCAGTATGTTTGCTTGGTAATTTCGGGTAAATAAGCTTTGGTCTTGTGCTGCGATGATGAAGCCTTCTGTCTCTGCCTTAAGTCCTGCACTCCTCAGCCACTGATGGGTTGCATATTGATCTACCTCAGCGTCTTGGCTTCGGCGAGCATACTGTCCATGCAGAGCTTTNACGGTCGTGGCGTTTGACATACCCATTTGGAGCAAGTACAGGACATCCAGACACAAGGTGGTCTACTGTTTCCGTGTGCTGGTCACAGAACCGGCACTTAGGGTCAGCTCCATTCTTCAGTATGTTTGCTTGGTAATTTCGGGTAAATAAGCTTTGGTCTTGTGCTGCGATGATGAAGCCTTCTGTCTCTGCCTTAAGTCCTGCACTCCTCAGCCACTGATGGGTTGCATATTGATCTACCTCAGCGTCTTGGCTTCGGAGAGCATACTGTCCATGCAGAGCTTTCTGGCTCCAATGATCGGCAAGCTGTTTCTGTGCTTTCCTTTTAATATTCATTTTGATTTTTCTCACAGTTTCTATGGCTTCACGTCCATCTTCATCTTATTTGGTTATTTCTACATCTAATTCCTTTTCAAAGTTTTGGGATTCTTTGTAAATCGAGTGCAGTTTTTTACTCCTTTCATGCCTGCTTACTAGATTTAACATCCAATCATCTTTTGATTCAAGATATTGTTTCATTCCAATTGTCGTGGTTTTATAAGACATTTCAAGTTGTATAAGTCCACGTCCCCCTTCGCATCTAGGCAAATAGAGACGATCAATATCTGCTTTGGGTTGGAGCATACCATTTGACGTGAATAGTTTTCTAGTTTTGANTGATTTTTCTCACAGTTTCTATGGCTTCACGTCCATCTTCATCTTATTTGGTTATTTCTACATCTAATTCCTTTTCAAAGTTTTGGGATTCTTTGTAAATCGAGTGCAGTTTTTTACTCCTTTCATGCCTGCTTACTAGATTTAACATCCAATCATCTTTTGATTCAAGATATTGTTTCATTCCAATTGTCGTGGTTTTATAAGACATTTCAAGTTGTATAAGTCCACGTCCCCCTTCGCATCTAGGCAAATAGAGACGATCAATATCTGCTTTGGGTTGGAGCATACCATTTGACGTGAATAGTTTTCTAGTTTTGCAGTCCATACGTTTAATATCAGGAGGGTTCCAGTTTATTATGTTGTAGCTGTGTTGTACAACTGGTACAGCAAGGGTATTTATTGCCTCAATTCTGTTTTTTGAGTTAAGCTCGGCTTTAAGCACTAACCTAACTCTTCGGTAGTATTTCTTACGGATTTTCTCCTTCATTCCAGCATGGTTAATCCCGTCGCCTTCATTAACTCCTAAATATTTGTACATTTCCTCAGAATCCAGTTCTCTAATTGTCGTGTCTGGGTCAAGATCTATAGATGAGGTTTTCGCTAGTCTTCCTCGTGAGAATGTAGCTTTAGCACACTTGTCGAGGCCGAATTCCATAGAAATATCATTACTGAGCTGCCTAACGGTAATTAGCAACCCTTCCAGTTGTTGATCACTTTATGCGAAAACTTTTAAGTCATCCATATAGAAGAGGTGGTCAATCTGCTTGTCATAGATCGTGTAACCACAGTTGGCATTATTAAGTTCGCTGGATAAGGGGATAAGCAATATGCAGAAGAGAAGCAGGGAAAGAGAGTCTCCTTGGAAGATACCACATTTAATTTTAATAGGGTTAGATGTAGTAGTCCCAGCATCGTGGGTGAGGAAAAGAGAGGTGTTCCACTTTGACATACTTTTCTTTAAAAAATTTGTAATTATTGGTGAGATCTTGTACTTTTCTAGGCTTTTAATAATCCAATCATGCGGAACACTGTCAAAAGCTTTACGATAATCAATCCATGCTGTGCTTAAGTTCTTACACTTTCTCCTGCTGTCCTCAGAATCACTTTGTTGATAAGAAGCTGATCCTTGCATCCATGAGTTCCTTTTGCAGCCTTTCTGTTCTTGAAGAAGAATCAAGTTTTGCTAAAGGAAATAATACATTCTGCCACTGATTACTGATGTTAAAATCTTATAGGTTGTGGTCAAGCACGTAACAGGGCAATAGTTTTTTGGGTTCTTAGTATCGACTGATTTTGGGAGAAGATATGTGTTGCCCTTTGTTAACCAATCCGGTAAGGCTTCTGTTGTAGTGACGATTTCATTTAATGATGCCATTAGGTATTTATGTATTTCACTTAGAGAGTTCAGCAAGAAATTTGGAATCTTATCTAATCCAGGGGATTTCCACTTCCGTGATTTCGCTAGGGCCAGGCGCAATTCCTCGATTGTAATAGGTTTCCACTGTTGTTCTTTGACCTCACTCATCCTTTCCTCCTCTCTGCCTATCCAATTAGCTTCACGGTTGTAGTTTTTTTCTTTAGCCCAGATGTCATTCCAAAACTCCTCCACGTCCTTGTTCTCAGGTGGATCCTTTATCTCAATCTTACTTTTTCCAATTTCCCTGTAGAACCTTTTAGCATCAGTTTTGAAGATCTTGTTCTGTCTATAGAACTTACTTCGTTTATCAAATCTTCTCAATCGCTGCGCTTTCACTTGTATTTTTTGTTTTAAGACTTCTTTGGTCGTATCTAGAGAGACTTTATCAATAATATTGTATTTCTTTTCAACTTTCCTGCTTTTCCTAGTTTTAACGTCTGTTCCTTTCGTTAATTCGTCAAGAATTGAGATCTCTGCTCGCAAAGACTCAATTTCCTTCTTTATTTTCACTTTCCATTTTGGTTCCTTATAAACTTGTTTCGGTTTATTCTTTTTTATTTTAGTCCCTAGCTTTTTGGTGGCAGCTTTTGCTGTTGAGTATATTAGATTGCTAATGGTTAAATCTTTCTGGGTTTCATTAACTATCTCGCTTAGAGCAACGTTATAAAGCTTAATAGTAAAGTTTGTTTTTGAACAGAATGTTAGCTTAGGCAGTGTGTCCCTATTTTCCATCTCAGTCTCTTCAGTCATTGCAAGTTCACGTATTATGTCTTCACGGGCAACCTGTATCTTTTCTTTATTTCTTTCAAAGAAATCATCAACAACTTCAACCATGTGCACATTTCTAACTATTTCTTCATTAGTTCTTTCTCTCACTTCACTTATTCTATTCTCAATCAGTGCAGGTGTCAAATTTACAAGTTCAATTATAGATTCTCGATTTTCATGTTCAATATCAACCTCAGATTCTACAGTAGTTTCATTTCGAATTTCATCCCGTATTAGATCAATTTGTGCATCATTCAACCGTTTATTTCTAAAAATATCTCGACGTACATTAGCAAGTTTATTAGCATCGATGTTTTGCATTATTTCTTTTCCTGCTATTTTTCTCCATTCAAAGTAGGTTTGTTCAGTCACGTTTCTCATAGGGTTCTTTTGAGCGATGTAAAATGCTCTTAGAACATTGTTGTACTCCTCTGTAGACCATCTAACTCTGGGTTTTTTTGACCTTGTGGGCATCACTGCAGGTTCAGGGTTAGGGATATCCTGGTTCTGATTACCTTGCAGATCATTCGCAGAGGAGGAATTGGACCGAGTCGTATACTTTTCCACCTCAGGTTGGTCTCTCCCTGAGGGACGCGTCCCTTGTTGACCCGCGCGACGGACGAGGCGGTATGATTTACTTCTCGTTTTCATAACATATCTCAATGCATTTTAGCCTTACTGCCAAGTGGCTGGGTATTGCGCGCCAGTCGCCACCTGGTATTTCAAGCCCACGCGGATTTATTATTATTATTATTATTATTTTGGTTTTACTTTTCTCTGTGGCTGTATACAATCCCACTCCGGGTCTCTCCCAGAGACCTGTGGAAATGGAAAGGCTGGCTTCAGACAACATATTTTTATATATCATCATCATCAGGTCGAGTTTGTATCTCGGATTCTTCTGACACGTTCCTTCCAGCTTTGACGATCTTCCATCGCACCAGGAATGTCTTTCAATCGTAGCCCAGTATCTTCAACAAGTGAGTCAGTAAATTGACATCGTGGTCTTCCGACTGAAGATCTACCGTGTTGCGGCTTCCAAAATAATAAATCACTGGCCAGTTCGCCTTTCGCCCCCCATACATGACCAGCTTGTTTTAGTCTTCTCTCGCGTATTACTACAGAAAGCGGTTGGAGGTTACCATATAGTTGCTTATTAGTCACGCGTTTTTCCCAGGAGATATTTAGCGCTGCTCGTGATAGTCGTGTGTATGTCCCATCCAATGAGGCTTCCTGCGCTCTTGTCAGTGTCCATGTAGATGATCCGTAGGTTAGGACAGACTCTACGACAGCCTTAAACAGATTTCTCTTCTGAATAGTTGGTAGAGGCGACTTCCATATTATTTGTAGGCCATCAAGAGCCTTCCATGCCTTTGCTTTGCGGATTGCAATGTCTTTTTCAGTAGAATGGATATTGCTGCCAAGGAAAGAGAATTCATCAACTTGCTTTATGACGTGGCCACTTTTTTAGGTAATCTGGCCATTTTGTTTGAAGCAGATGAACTCCGTTTTGCAAGTATTGATGTGAAGCTCTATTCCACTAGCAGCAGATTCCACATGGTGTAGACGTTGGATGGCATCGTCAATAGTATCGGATAGAAGAGCCAGGTCATCGGCATAGTCTACATCAGTGATTTTATGTGCAGGATATCGTGAGCTTCTTCGATTATACAGAGTAAAGCCGAGATTGTTATTGATATCAGCAGACGTTCTTAGCGCATAGTCTAGACACAGAATAAGTAAAAGAGGAGCCAGGGTGTCGCCCTGTAGGACACCAGCGGCTATATCGAAGAAGTCTGTGTCACCATCAGGTGACCTCACCATTGATTTAGAATTTTCGTAGAGCATCATGATAGTGGAGGTGGTATCTTCAGGAACACCATACGCAAGTATGATTTCTTTCAATTTTCGTCGATGTATCGAATCGAAAGCCTTTGAGAAGTCTACGAATATGAGTACTGCTTTCAAGTTTTTAGCTTTCACACCTTCAATTAAGCGTCGAACTGTGAGGATTTATCCCGTTGTAGATCGTCCCTGTCGATAGCCATTTTGGTTCTTGCGCAGTTTCTTTTCGAGCTCGGGGCGAATTCGATTAAGAATTAAAAGGTTGTAAATTTTTGCAGAAATTGCGGCGAGAGTTATTCCTCTATAATTAGTTGTTAGGCCTAAATCTCCTATCTTCGGGAAAGGCAATATGCAACCCTCTGTCCATCTTGTAATGTGATTTTGGTGGTAAACACTGTTACATCATCATATCATCATCATATTCGGTTTAACGTCCGTTTTACATGCTAGCATGTGTTGGACGATTTCTTGAAATTGACTTCCAAGTTATCCTATCCTTCACCAGGTCTCTGCTGACACCTTTTTGTTTCAGATCCATCTTTATCACTTCCTCCCATGTTTTCTTTGGTCTTCCTCTGTCAGTGGTTCCTGTTACCTTGATTGTTGTGCATCTATTTGCCCAAGCATTCTTGTTACATTTTTGTTACAGAAGTATAATAATTCATTGTCAAAATCATCTGTAAGCCAAACTTCAGCGGGAATATTGTCTAAACCACACGCTTTTCCTCGTTTTATTCCGCGTTTTTCAGTTTTAAGTTCTTCAAGAGAGAAGGGTCCTTCCTTTATATCAAGTTCGTGTTCTACTATCCTAGTGGTTTCATTTTCTGTGATCGATGGTTCTTTTCCAAGCAGATTTTGAAAGTGGGTCTTCCATTTTTCAATTCGTTCTGCCTGATTTTCAGCTTTTAATTTTGCTTTGCTACTGCTTTTGCAGCCAGATATCTCATTCCCGGTTTGCCAAGCTAAGGCTGTTTGTCTGTTGATCGCAGAAGATTCGAACGGACCTATTTTAGATTTTAGGTAATCCTTTTGTTCATTCTCATAAGTACGTTTCAGTTCTGTTTGAGCTGTTCGACAGTGATAACGATTTTGTCTTGAAGGGTTTTCAATTCTTTTTTGTAGAGCAAGTTTTAGATTTTGACGTTTGGCAATTACTTCTGCTGATTCCCATGGAATTCTCCGCCTTGCCTTTGGTTTTAAAGGTATTGTTTCTTCAGCAGCGAGAGCAAATGCGTTTTCAAAGTTTTGGTATGAGGAGTTCACATCAGTATCATTGCTTTCGTCTTGTAGTTGTTGGTATCTGTTGGACAGTTTGATTTTGAACTGCCATAAGACAACAGATAGAAATGGCAAATGGCTCAGCGACTTCCTTACAGAAAATACGATGGTCTGCCTCAACATGATCTACCAAAAGCGTAATGGTAAGAAATGGACTTTTACATACCCGAATGGTGAAAAAGCTCAAATAGACTTCATCTTGATAAAAGGAAAATGGAAGAACTGTTCCTTGAACTGCGAGCCGTTCTCCACATTTTCGACCTTCAGCTCAGATCATAGACCTGTTTTAGCTAAAATCAGACTCAGCCTAAGAGCAAACAACCTGAAATCTCTAAAAAGGCCTCGATACGATTGGACATCCCTGAAAAACCAAACTATTTCCAGCGAGTTCAAAATCAAACTGTCCAACAGATACCAACATCTACAATTTATATATCAGATAACATAACTGTATAGTAAAATAGTAAAAAGGTAGTTTTATAATGATAATGCTTTGCGTAGTTTATGTGCTGTCCCATTAAGCACTATTTTTTGTATTTCGGCAAGCGAGTTTGTTCCAGGCAGCTTTGCAATATGTTTTTCTACGTTTTTGTTTATAGCACCTAAAGCGCTTATCGCTACCGGTACAATAGTGGTTTTCATTTTCCACATTTTCTCAACTTCAAGCTGCAAGTCTTTATACTTTGCGAGTTTTTCACATTCTTTGGCTGAAACGTTCTTATCAGTTGGTACAGTCATATCTATTAGCAAACACGTCTTTTTATTGTGATCTTTAATGATTATATCGGGTCGGTTGGCCTGAATGGTCCTCTCCGTATGGATCCCAAAGTCCCATAAAATTGTACTTTTTTCATTTTCTGTGACAGGTTCAGGTTTATGTTCGTACCAATTAGTTGCGTATGGGATACCAAAGTGTTGACAAGCGTTCCAGTGGATATATTTTCCAATTCGATCATGCCTAAGCCTGTACTCAATTGGTGTTAAGATTGGACAGCCAGAAACTATATGATCTATTGTTTCTATGCAAGAGTCGCAAAACCGACAATTAGGATTTGTACCGTTATGAAGGATTTCTCCTTGGAAATTCTTTGTAGGAAAACTTTGATCTTGCGCAGCCAGTAAAAATCCCTCTGTTTCAGCTTTTAGCCCCGCGCTAAGTAACCACTGATGGATGAATTTCTTATCTACACCAGTATCATCGATTCGCTTTGGGTATTGGCCATGGAGGGCTTTGTTTTTCCGATTTAGGTTAATGTTTCTTATTCCTTCATTTTTTGCCGTTTGCTTTACGATATTAGCTTGCTTGGTGCAAGGCATACTCTCCTCGCATACAACTTGGTCAACCTCAAGTTCTACCATGAACGATCTACCTTCGTTAGTGATAGAATGGGCTCTTTTCATCTGTTCATGAGCAAGCACCAATTTCTACATCCAATCCGACGTTGATTCAAGATATTTCCATTGTCCTATTGTCGTAGTTTTGTAGCTCAGTTCCAATTGCATCATTCCTCTTCCTCCATCTTTCCTAGGGATATACAGCCTATCCACGTCAGCTTTCGAGTGATGCATTCGGTACTTTGTCATAAACTTTCTTTCTTTCGTATCCATCTTCCGGATCTCACTTGAAGACCAATTGATTACATTAAAGCTATATGTAACGACGGAAATTGCCAGTGTATTTATTGCTTCTATTTTATTGTTAGAATTAAGCTCTGTTTTAAAAATACATGTAACCCTTCTGTAGAACACTTTTTTAACTTTCTCTTTCATACTGTTGTGTTGGATTCCGTCACTTTCATTACTACCCAAGTATTTATATATTTCTCCAGGTTCAAGTTCTTTAATGGTTTCATGGTCGTCTAATTCTATGTCACTTGACTGTACTAGTTTTCCTTTCTTAAAGGTTGCTTTAGCACATTTATCCAAACCAAATGACATATTGATGTCATTACTGAAAGTCTTTACAGTTTGCAACAGCCCTTCAATTACACTATCATTCTTTGCAAACAACTTTAGATCATCCATATAAAATAAGTGATCTAAAACTTTACCATTAACTTTGTTTCAAGGAACAGTTCTTCATTGTCCTTTTATCAAGATGAAGTCTATTTGAGCTTTTTCACCATTCGGGTATGTAAAAGTCCATTTCTTACCATTACGCTTTTGGTAGATCATGTTAAGGCAAACCATCATATTTTCTGTAAGGAAGTCGCTGAGCCATTCCCCATTTCTATTTGTTGTCTTATGCAATGATTGTTTGAAGCGATCGTCTCGTCCAAGTTTAGCATTAAAGTCTCCAGCTATCACAGTAACATTATGCTTGGGGGTTTGACGAGTTAGCGTTGATAGGTCGTTGTAGAAATTTTCGATTTCAACTTCGTTAGAGACATTAGTTGGACTATAACAGCATATCACCGAGGTCTTAGGATTTCCGTTGAAGGTGGAGATGAGGATACGCAGGGAGATTGATTCTATATTGTTTAGTGCTTTCTGAGCTTTAGGGCTAAGGAGTATTCCCACACCTCCAATAGTCGCATTCATGCTGTATTTCGATGCGGAGGATGTAACGAGAAGCCATCCATGGCCTAGGTCATGGTGTTTCAGAATTATATCATCATGGAAGAAGCGGTGTTCTTGCACACAAACAATATCGTAGTGGTGATATGCGGCGGACGCAGTCAGTTCTCCTAGTTGTGAGATTTCGGTTAAAGTTCTTGTGCTGAATAAAGATATGTTAATTTTTTGCTTTGCTATCAATAAGTGAGTAGGTTTTGGCACGGACGTGGATTTTTCGACTGCATACCGTGCCTGGAAATTTGCAGGACGCGCTCTTTGTTTGACCGTATCACGAGTGATGCGGGATGAATGTAATATTGGAACATTAGTCATTTGAATCTTTCAATGCCTGATAGACATCTATGGACACCACCACAACAGATGCACAGGTGAACTTGCCGGGGAACTTCCTCAGATGCAGAGGCTCCCTGACCTTTAGGGTACTATGCCTTACCAAAGGGCACCCGTGATTTTGTCCGGGACTGCTTGTTCAGTATATTAGCAGCTGGCCTCTATATCTAGAGGCCGTTAACCCAATCCGCAAACTGGGGACCCGGTGGATGGGTGTTTTTGCTTCACCACACCATTATCACCTTCAGAGATCCCTAAATATTTATACACTTCCTCCTGGTTTAATTCTCTGACTTCGATGTTGCGATTAAGGGTAACTTTGGATGTTTGAAGCAATTTAGCTCTGATAAAAGTGGCCTTGGCACACTTATCCAAACAAAACTCAATTCTTATATCCTCATTGAATTGAGCCACTATATTGAGTAGCCCAGTTAGCTGGGAATCAATTTAGCAGAGAGCTTCAGATCACTATGTATAACAAATGCTTCATGATTTTATCAAAGATTTTATATCCACTTTCACTCTCGTTAAGGAGAGTACTTAAAGGAAACAATGCTACACAGAACAGAATGGGCGATAGTGAGTCACCTTGAAAGATACCGCTATTGATATTTTATAGACCTTTTCTCAGAATTCAGAATTAGCGTTGTTTTCCAGAGTTCCATGCTATGAGAAAGGAAATTTCTAATAATAGGAGAAATGTGATACATTGCAAGACATTTTTCAATCCAGCTACGAGGAACACTATCAAATGTCTTTTTGTAATTGTTGATTTTGATTTTGTTATTGTTATTTTGATTTTTGTTATTGTTATGGCAGGCCTCAATAATCATTCTGTATATCAACAGCTGGTCCTTACAACCATAAGAACCTCGTTTACAACCTTTTTGTTCATTTGGAAACAGGTTATTATCAGTTAAAAAAAGAATATGTATACTCAGTCAGAATTAAAGTTAGAAATTTATACATAGTTGTGAGGCATGTGATGGGTCGATGGGATAATTTTTTGGATTGTCAGTCTCGTCACTTTTTGGGTGAAAATATGTGATTCCATTGACAAGCCAAGGAGGGATATTTTCTTGTTCGAGTTTGATAGTATTATACTGCATCTCATGCTAAGGTTAACTTAGCATGAGATGCAGAGAGAGAATTCAACCAAAATTCGGAATCTTATCTTTTCCTGGAGCCTTCCATTTGCTTGATTTGCGTAAAGCAGACTGGAGATCCTCAGGAGAAACATTGTTCCATATTTGCTCCTGACCTTCTTCCGACATCTCAGCTTGACGTTCAATCCAAGGTGCATTACTATCATGAGCTTTTCCCTCAGCCCAAATTTTTGTCCAAAAGTTTTCAATCTTATCTTTATTTGGAGGAGTGTTAACTTTGATTGGGTTTTTACGGATAGAACGATAGAAGTTTTTTTGATTATTCTTGAACATGTTGTTATCCTTATAAAATCTTGATCTCTTTTCAA
>RDPX01000203.1:15537-30448 GCA_003991215.1 Morbakka virulenta
ATTCTTTTCTTCACTTCTTTTGAACAATCGCCACTTTGCTCAATGGTGGACCCGAGGTACTTGAAATTCTCTACCTCTGGGAGATCATCATAACCGATTTTAATTGGTGGTAAGTCTCTTTTCTTGTTTATGCAGAGGTACTCCGTCTTTTCTCTGCTCACTTTCCGACCACGTTTCTCAAGTGTATTTCGCCATCCTTCCAGCTATTCTTCAGCCTGTCCTTTCCCTGTGTTCATGAGCACAAAATCATCCGCAAACATCATATTCCATGGCGCCTCCTTTCTTACTTCATCTTTATACAATTGTTAGCAACAGCAGGATTTACGATGCAATACTATCATATAGAGTTTGTTGAAATGCATAAGGAAAAGACAAATTCACTTCCTGGACACACCATTAAGAAAGAAAGACAGGAGGGCTTAACAATCATAGGGAAAAGGAGAAGGTAAAAGGAGTCGCCGCAGGTATAGAATTACATATTTGGATAGTCTAAGTAAATGGATAGCGTTCCAAGGACCAGAAAACAGGAGAAATATAGTGTGAAAGGAAACTATAGACAACCACGATCGCCTACGTCCTGGCTGGACACGGCAGCTGGAGAAGAAGAAGAAAACTGTCGTATTAGCTTTCTCCCAAAAAAACTGCCATTTAAGCCTTGAAGTTCTGAGCAATATCATATAAGTTAGATCCGAGCATGTCCAATCAGATTTTATTACAAGTTTGCATAACACTTTTGTGAGGTGCTACAATGAATTCAAGTCTAATTTGATTATGTCTAGAGAAGAAAGCAAAATTAATGCTCATGACTCTTGAACTCAGGTATTTGACCTGCACTAAAGATTCTCTGCATGACAACCGGAAACACTTCCTACCAATATCAATCTGTACCCATTTCTGCCTCTTACATCTGCTGACTCTCTCAGTGAAATCCTTTGGGTCTCCCTTACCGCAACGATAATAAGGAGTGAAAGAAAATAAAGAAAGAATAAGGTGATACGAGAATGTAGGGAATATTTAGAGCTTAAGGGAAGTATAAACAAAAATGGCCCAAGTTCAAAGTTGTCAAAAATAATCAATCTGCGCAGCGATTAAAAAAATGACCTATCGATGCACAGTAGCAAAAAAAGGAAGAGGATAATTTAGTTTATAAATTATATACAATGTGCTCATAACATTACTGTGAAAATAAAATTAGAAATTCCGCCTGAAGTATATCGAGAAAAAGTTAATAAGGTAAAGAAATAAAGAGTAATTGACAAGAATACAAAGTAAAAGTATATACATTGCGAATTATTAAAGAATTAGTAACCTGTGTAACCAATGTAGGAAGCTGAAACATAGTTTAATGGGAATGTGTGTGTGTGTGTGTGTGTGTTTGTGGGGAGGGGGTAACAGTTCTATGCTGAATAAATTCAACGTCGTTTGACATGATCACCAGCGCTGCAACCATGGCCAATAAGTGGGTTATGTTGTACCATTTGAAAGTAGAGACCCAGAATCTACAAAAAAGATTGAACAAAACCAGGAAGAGTGAAATTTTATGCTGGCGGAGTTTCTCTGAATGTTTATTTGAAGCGCTGCAATAAGTATTGAATATGTAATTGATCGAGGTTACCTCTGGTTGTATGCTGGTAGAATATAGGAGACGGTCGTGTGAGGATGCTAGCAAAGAGCGAGACATACAATCAAATATGAATTTTTTCAAGCGAAAGAAATCCCTGAAATATGATGTCATTATACTTTGCAACTCTGCGCTGGATGGAGCGGCAGTCTGAACCCAAAAGAGATTTATGTTCTCAAAGACAGAAACATGCAATCACAAAGTGAATTCAAAGAGGCGAAGTAGAAAGTACGGTATATACAGTCGACGCTCGTTATCTCGAACTCTCAAGCAAACATTCGCTTTCTCGAACCGGCGAAAAAGTTCGAGAAAGCGAATGTTAGAGATAGCGAATTTTTCGAGATAGAAAATGTTCGAGATAGCAAATATTCGAGATAACGGATGCAAGTCGTGTGAAGGTTCGAGATAGTGAAGGTTTTGAATTCGAGTGAAAAAATCAAAATCAGTTTATAAGATCAGGTCATTTAGAAAAGCCAAAGAATTTTTTCTGGACATAAAAAAAGGAAAAGGTTGATTCGAGGCATTCACATTTATTGGAGTCGTAGTAAATTAGATACATGGTATTTTTTTACCTTAGGAGTAGAAACTTTCTCAAGTACTAATTTTTGGCACCTTCCGCGAATTTTGGTCGATTTCGCAAAAATTCGTATTCACCAAATACAAAATTTCCAAGAAGCTTTAAAAATTCCCTATAAATTAAAAAATACCACGATTTAGGCTTAAATTCCCGACAGTTGATAACAGTCATCCATCTGAAGCTACAAAGTCTCTCACGCCTAACTCCTTTGCGTACTTCATCGCTTTTTCTTTAATGTACGTCCCATCGATTCATATACTCTTACTTCGTTGAAACAAGAACCACTTAAAGACAACATTATCTACATCGGCGTAATTGCTTTGCCTTATTGTTTTCCGCTTGAGTTTTCCAGTGCAGAGAGAAGCGTTTCCTTGATTTTAACCCAAGTAGAATCAGTGTTCTTTGGCACCCCGTACTTTTCTGCAACATCTTTATTTGGAACGCCTTTTTCCAAGTCCTTTAAAGCCTGAAATTTTTTAGCTAAGGTTTTCACAGCCAGCTTTCTCTTTGATGCCGTTTTGAAAGAAGGAAAAATACCAAAACTTTGTCCTAAAAGAATTCTACATTTCGAACATTAGAAATGGAACGTTTTTCATTCGATTTTCAAACGAAATTCAAACGAAAGTTTGAGATAACGAGCGAAAAACAGTTCAAGGGACCAAATAACACTGGGGAACAATTTTCAATTTTTGTCAAAAGTAATGAAGTTTCTTGATTGATTCCTACTAAATCTGGTGTGCTGAGTTCGAAAATGACCATCATTTTCTTCCTATACGTCCAGATCTTTTTCTATGAATATTGGCCAAAATACCAGATTTTCATGTTTTTCACATTTACTCATCAGTGTTTGCATTCATGAATTATCGGCTTTGATTAGCATATTTTGTGACTGCATTTGAATATAATAAAAGCAAAACATTCAAAGGATAGCAGGGATCCAGCGTTCTTGAACAAACAAAGTGATGTATAGTGTGGCTAGGCCAGCTGGAAGCGATATCAGAAGCCAAGGACCTGTTCAAACAATATGCAAAAATTGTAACAATAAGATAAGGAAACAAAGGCCATTTCTTGAATAGCTCACTAATATTTTGATGTTACAGAAACCATTTAATGACAATAATCTTTATGGTCTGAATCAGTTTGTTATCCATAAGAGCACCATACACAACCTAAACCTTGGATATTCAGCTACCAGTTTCTCAAGGTAAGAATACGCTTAGCTTAACTTTTCTATGATTCCTTGTATAATGGTAGCCAATTCTATTACTAATCATCTACTAAGCTATACAATACTGAACAATAAAACTGGTTACGTGGATGGATTATTCCGTACATAATTTTATGGACAGAAAAATATACTTATAAAGAAATTTAAAAGTATACAAGAGCAGGCCTATGAGCAGTAACCTGACTTAGGAAGTTTGTCTTTTTCAGTCTACACATGGCTGCTGCTCACAGACGCAAGTGCCTAAACGATCCAGACTCGTTCTGTTATGTGTGTGGAAGCTATACATTCCTGCAGCGTCGATTAGATATCAACAGCTTCGTTAAAGAAGCATATTTTGCTTACTTTGAACTAAGATTAGGCGACCAAGACAAGTCATGGGCTCCACACAAGATTTGCAGGACGTGTTATGAAAAGTTTAGGCAATGGAGCAAAGGAAAAGAGAAAACATGCAATTTGCAATTCCAATTATATGGAGAGAGCCGAAGGATCACAGTTCAGATTGCTACTTTTGCACAGTAAAAACAAGTGGCTACTGCAAAAAAAGTAAACACAAAATTATTTATCCAAGTCTTGATGCTGCAATCCGTCCAGTGCCACATTCAGACGATCTTCCGATCCCTGTTTTTAGAGAGTTTTAGTCAGAAGTTGAATCTCAACCAACAAGTAACTCAGATTCAGGAAGCTCAGAGGTAGTATTCGATTGTAGCCCAAAGCAATTTAGTCAAGCAGATGTTAATGATCTTGCAAGAGACTTGAATCTCTCTAAAAAGACATCTGAGTTATTAGCTTCTAGGCTCGGAAAAAGGCATCTTCTTCGCGACGAGGTTCGCATTTCACATTTCCATACGAGAGAAGCAGAGTTTCTCAAGTATTTCAGCTCAGAGCGAGGATTTGTTTTTTGCAATGACGTACAAGGTCTATTAATTTACCTTGGTCTCCAAGAGTATAATGCAAGTGACAGGCGATTGTTTATTGACAGTTCAAAACACAGTCTAAAATGTGTTTTACTCCATAACACAAACAAGTATGGAGCTGTTCCTCTTGGTCACTCAATCCTGCTTAAAAGACGTATGAGAGTATGATGACAGTAATGGAGCTTCTCAACTATTAACCTCATGAATAGATCATATGCGTTGACCTAAAAATGGTAACGTACTTCTCGGCCAGCAAAGGGGATTCACTAAATACCCCTGTTTTCTTTGCATGTGGGACAGCAGAGATCGAAAAAAACATTGGTCAAAGAAAGCCTGGCCAGAGCGCAAAACGTTGACGAGTGGTGATCCAGGAGAGAGATTTCACCAAGACCTTTGTGATATTGAGAGAGATATCAAGAACGATGAGACTCGCACATGCTAGCAGATCACTGTTGGAGCATCAAAAGAGACCTGCCTTAGAAAAAAACACTCTCGAAAGAGCTATAAGCGACGTTTCGTACCAGAATAAAGTGTAATGTATACTACTTTCTTGTGCCATGACACTGACGTTGATTTGAACAAGTTCATGACTATTTTTTTTCCCAATTTTTCATAATTAATCTCTTAATTAGTTTGGTTTATTTCAATTCTTCTTGTCTGCACTGTGTTTTATGAGCGTTTGTTTTGCCTTAATTCTATTTTTGCACACTAAGAGCTATATTGTTTTGAAAACTTTTGTAGCTGAATTTTCATGAAAAATCACATTTTTCCTGCCTGGTGATATGTTGTACAGCAAAATCTGGACGTGTAGTACAAAAAGTAAGGCCATATTTGGAATCAGCGATTCAGATTTAGTCAATAATTGTGTAAATATCTCATTACTTAAGATCATTGTTCCCCAGTGTAATTGGTTCGAGATAGTGAAAGTTCGAGATAGCGAGTGTTCGAGATAACAAGCATTTTTTATGCCTAGAGTTGCTTGAAAAGTTCAAGGGACCGGGAAAAATAGTTCGACATAGTGCAAGTTCGAGATAGCGAGTGTTCGAGATAACCAGGGTCGACTGTATTTAAAGTCACGGTACTTTGAAACCCTTAGCTTTATGACAACTGAAGCTAATTACAGGGCGAAATTGTGGATATATTGGCATAGAATTAAGAATAGAGACCAAAAGGCAATGAAAGGAAAACTAGGCAACGCAGAAAAGTCAAATTTTGAGTAAGAGTACCTCGCAGTCCTTTGCTGAGCACATCATTTATTTTTCGATACAGCCAATAGAAAATCAAGAAGCACAATCCAAAAATGAATTTTACCAGCGAATCTAATCAGCTGAAATATGTTGTTTGAGTTCTCTGAAAGCCTGAAAAAGAGGCAAAATTTAATGTAACAGCTAGGGTGGGCATTGAGCTTAAAGGGGCAATCACCGAGGATTGAGACCTACCGTCAAAAAATTGATTCAAACAAGCAAGCCGTAAAGCCAAATCTTGGTGTCAGAATACTTTGCAAGCTTGTAAAAGAGGGGTCATATGGATTATTTCTTAAAGATAGAGGGATAGATGTACAGAATGCATAGTCATGCATAGCACATATAGTAAATAAACGATGAAAAAAACCCAACTTATGTTCAAATAAAATTGTGTCCTTCAGAGAAAAAGCTGAGTTTGAATTTTATCAACGCAGTTTCTTCTTCACATACAGTATGCCTATGACACTTCTATCAAATTTGATTACCTCCGTCACTGACCGAAGTATGATTTTTGTACCTTCACCAAAACTAATACCTTTCCAATTAACTATTTATCCACTTTCGGGCATTCGAAAAGGGGTTTCCATATTATGATAACTTGAATCAAGGCTTCTTGAATGCTTTATCGCGCCGATACAATAGTTATCACTTAATCGTCCATAATTACATTTGAGCTCCTCTTCTAAATTTATTATATATATTATATATTATATTATAAATATAATATATATTATATGTAGTATATTATAAATATTATATATATATATATATATTATATATTATATACAAACCACCTCATGTAATTTACAAGATGTCATTTACTACACATTCCTAGCGCTTTATGAAGTAATTTATTGTTATTGATTACGTCACAGCCTCATATTTCCCTTTCCTATCTGCACGTATACAAAATGATATTGTAACGGTGTAAACCGTTTTTGTAACTTCTACACATTAGTTTAAAACTATTATCAATTTGATTTTGTTAAATGACTTTAAATTTCTCGGATTCGTTACCTGCTGGTGAATTTAATAGATCTGAATTTAATAGATGCTATTAAAAATGGAATTACTTGTGTTTATTTAATTGGTTTAGCAATCGAATGTCTTTTGCTGCTACGTTTTTGCTATCCATTTCCTTGATAATACCGTCGCGCTGCGAGTACATAATACTTAACATTATGTTTTACGAGATCCGGGGATCCCAATTATTTCAATGGTATCATCAGACGAACTGTTAAGAAAGGACTAAGACCAAGACCATAGCTGAGTGTGGGTTAGGAGGAACTTTGCCCCACCTTGAAGATGTTTTAATGTCAGATAGACCTTGAAAACCAATATAAATGACCTTCTTTTTTTATTATAAAACTTTTTAAAAGTTTAAGAAATGCCAAGAATTCGTGTAGAAATTCGACTGTAGAGTTTATACGTTGAATAAAAAGGAAATGTAGTGATCGTTTAGTACTTCATTGAGGCCTAGCTTCGGTCAGCGATTTCTGTTCCAGAATTAGCCCCTCTGCTCATACAAGGTCAGCTACGGGTATGACTCAGACCTTTGGAAATGCCCACTTGAGCATATTGCCACTTAAACCTCTTATATTATATCAGTCAGCCATATATGGTTCCTCATTACAATTTTTCTTCCATATCAAGCTATTATTACAGAGGGATAAAATGATAAATTCAACTGTGTAAGAACTATGGCTAAGGAAAAGAGAAATGGGGTTGTAAACAAATACCTTTGAGCTGTATTCACTACATTAATCTCAACTTGGACGCTGCATGCAGATGAAACTAAATAGAGACGATTGAATAAAAAAATCTGAAAATATGTTGCCGAGGTTTATTATATCGGATCAATAAAACGATATAATAGTTATAAAATAGATTGTTTTTAAATAGGTGTTATTTGGAAGGTATCTGACCTTCCAAATATAACACATTTCACCATACTTTAGAGAATACTTTTCTCGTCTCGTGTCGTATCTCAGCGATCAGTTTCATTCCGGGCAAGGCCGGTCGTCGGCTTGTGTTCTTGAGGTGTGTCTCCTGGAGGCACACAATGTCATAGTCTTTGATAGATTGTCCAAGCAGGTCTGCCTTCACATCTGTATATCCTTCAATATTAAAGGAGACGACAGCCAGTGCCGGTTCTGAAAAGAACCGGTGTTTTTGGCTCTGGTGTGAAGGCATGTTGATCGTATGTCGCGGGTAGCGTTGATATAGCGTTGATTATCGATTGTTGCGAGTCTGGCAGAAATTGGCCGACTGAGGGTTGGATTCTCAGCGTTTCCCGGGATGCGCCACGAAGAGGCTTTCTGCTTGCATCCCAATACTTTATTGATAATTTTTTCTAAAAATTAAAAAACCTGAAAGATAATTCATCAATCTGAGTAAATTTTCAGAAAGCCTGTAATAAGGACATTCCAACGTATGGTTCAAACAAAAGCTTTCTATCTACTGAATACCAGTGAAGAGCACTTGATAAGACACGTGTATTCTAAGGCGGAAACGCACAGGAGGAAGAAGCATAGTGCCACTGTTTTCATGCACTGATCATAAAATAGATAACAATAAATAGGTAGTCATGTCATGGAATATTACCCTTCTCCATTGCACTACATCTCTTCACAGTAATCAGTAGATTATGTTCACTTTCTAATATTTTCTTCAAATTACTTCTATCAGATTCATAAGACTTGTTACCAATCATATTACAAAACTTGTATTTGAAAATATATATTTGTAAACTGTGCCTTGTTCTTTTCGACTGATGTCATAACTCAGATCCTCAGCTTTTTTCAGACACTTTCAAAGTAACTAAGAGGTTTAACAACTTAACAGGCAATTTCATTTCTGAGAGACCATTAATGACGTAAGTTAATGGATTATCTATGAAAAGAGGAAGATACTTTGGAAACATTTTTGTTCTTTTTACATTTTTCCCGGTGTCATGCATCGCATTTTGTTATATTCTGTTGTAATTTAGACTTGTATTTCCCTCCTTCAGATTCTCTCATTCTGTTGCTGACATTTTTTTTTTCTGAAAGAGTTTCAATTGCTTTTTTACATTTTGGCGAGCTTTGGAGATGTTCTTCATGCTCTCTTCTTCCTTGATGGCATCGTCTGTCAAAAATGAAGCATTGTCACTGGTACCTTTGAGATAGATAACGGCCAATGGCTATTTACAATTGCTTGGGAATAAGGAAGTACCTCGGCTGAAGAGAATCTGACCGGTAGTCAGAAGATCGCTGGGTCGGATACCGCCTGAGACAACGGCGATCCCCCTAAACAAATAAAAACTATTTCACTACAATACGATTAAAGTGCAGGTTTACACGCGCACATCTCAATAAGATGATTTCTGTAAGTTTTCTGTTTTCAAGACATCACTTAAGCCGGGTGCTCATTTCGCTCGACTCATTCCATGCTACACAGTGGCCGCAAATATGTTGCATTGTCTAAACAATCAGTCTCAGAATTCTTAAAGAAAAAAGCAACTCGTTCTTCCTTTACAATAGTCCATTCTTCATGACACCTAGGAATTATTTGACACCAAAACCTGTGTCAATTTGGAAATGTTTCAATCTATAATAATAATAATAACTTTAATATTTATTTACAGTAAAATTACATGTGGATTTGATGTAATACGTTTCACAAATGCAACTGAAATAATAAAATTAAAGATAAAAATTATATATGCTGCAAGTTAATAAGAATAACTATATAAAAATAACAAATAAAATAAATTACCAATAAAACGCCTTTCATAAACAAGTTTTAAAATCTGGGTCTTAAGCTTCATCATTCCCTTTCTTCTTTAAAACATTTATTACTGTCTCTTACGTTTCTCGCCTTTCACCGCATTCTTCTTGTCAGGGAGGGGTGTGGGGGGGGTTGTTTGCTCTTTCCGCCCATGACACTGTGATTTACTATGACTTTGCTTCAATGAAAAACTGGCTCGAACAAAATGAACTGGTTGTAAACAAGAAAAAAGGTAAAACCGAAGTAATGATATTTGGGACTAATAAACGATTAAACAGATTATGCGACCAGCAACTCCAGATAAAACATAATCATTCTACGGTTAACAATACGAATACCTATAGATACCTTGGGTTAACACTTAATAAAACATTAAACATGTAGGAACACGTACAAAACATCATAAAAAAGGCTTCATCAAGAATTATCAAGAATTAAATATTAACTAACTCCGCCTTCGCCACGCATGGCACAATATCAGCTGCTCTTGAAAGTAAAATCGATGGCCTCGAACGTCTAGCTCAGAAAGTGGTTGGTATGCTTCCATCAATACCATCATCAAAACAAATAAAAATGAAACGAGTTGTTACCTTCGTACATCGATGCGTAAATGGAAAAACGATTAAAAACTTTGAAAACTATTTCGAAACTCTCGGATCAAAAACAAACACACGAAACAATGGGAAAATGACACGAATTCCAAAAGTAAAGCTTGAGGCTGCTCGCTCATCCTTCTACTTTCAAGGAGCACTGGCTTTCAATAATTTTTCAAGAGAACTTCGAATTGAAAGAAGTCCTTCAAAATTTAAAATTTTACTAAATAAACTTTAATTGAGAAGATCCTATTAGCCAGCTATCTGATCGATGCAGCTCATGTGATATCTTCAACTTATATCTTTTTATATTTGTTTTGTAAATTTATAATTACAACACTAATTTTTACTTTTCAACTATTTATCTTAAAACTTACTTATTGATCTTTTTGTTTTACAGGACTACTCGTGAAAACAGTGTAAATATTTTTATATATCGTACAACTGACTTTATTATCCTGTATAAATTTTTGATAATAATAATAACAATAATAATAATAATTATAGCATTAAGTGGCTCTTGACACCTGCAAGTGACATGCACGTTTTGTGGCAGACGTGGCATTCCAAGTGATCTTTCGGGGTGGCAATAGTGGGATATTTATCTCCTTGAATTCTGAGGTGTCGCTTGAGTCCACCAGACGATTTGCAATTTTTTTGGCACGATGGACATGAATGAATGGAAGATTTCAGAAGTAGTATTAGTAGGGGGTACAAAAGAAATGATTCTGGGTCCAGTGGTTTCATGAGTCTTCTGATGATTCACCTGTTCTGCCTTAGACAACAGAGGCCGACCACACACTTTACAAGGCCAAAGAAGACCACAATCACTGGTAAAGGCTCATGCTTCCATGCTTCCTGCAAATTCTCCTCAGTTCAGCACGGGAAACTTTGCTCTCCTCATACAACTCAGCACCTTGAAAGATTAAACCGCTCCAATGCTCACGATCAAAAGTTAGTGCCACCTAGCTGTCTTCAACAATATTCACATGCTTCAGGTTCTCCTTAACATTATCCTTAAACCTCTTTCGTGGCTTACACTGACGTCGTTTTCCAGTTGACATTTCACCATAGAAAAGTTGCTTGGGTAGCCTGGAGTCGCCCATTCGTACCAAGTGGCCAACCCAGCGCATCTGGCTTCTCATCATCATTGACGATATGTTTACAGTGTCTGCTTTGGACAAGAGAGTAGTGTTGGGGGTACGACTCTGTCACTTGATTCCAAGAATTTGCCTGAGACAATGACAGTGAAATCTCTCAAGCAGCTTGATTTGTGATTTGTTACAGAGTCCATGTCTTTGAGGCATACAAACGAGTGGACAGTACATAGGTCTTGTATACAGAAAGTTTGGTTTTTGGAGTCAGATCACCATCAGACCAAACTCTGTCTTCTAATTTGCCAAAAAAACCTGAATCTTTGCTGATCCTTTTTTATTGATTTCAAAATCGAGAGAGCCATCATTTGAGAGAGCACTCCCAAGGTAAACAAAATGCTTGACATTTTCAAGCCTATTAACAAAAATGTCAGGCTCTACATAAAGCTCATCAGGTCCAGGAATATACATTACCTTGGCTTTATCAATGTTGATTATCAAACCAAAATGAGTACATGCATTGCAAAGTGACCCAAAACAGACTACATGTCACCAGGAGAATGAGCAACAAGATCGGCATCATCAGGATACAGGAGCTCCCTAACTAAACTTTCACGTGCAGGAGTCTTGCCTTGGAATCTTTTCAAGTTGAACATTTTACCAGTTGTTCTAAATCTGAAATAAACTATTATGTCACAGCCATAAGAAGCATACCACAGGACTGCAGTCAAATACAGTGAAAATAGAGTTGGGGCACGAATGTCCCCCTGTTTCACTCCATTGTCAATGGCAGCTTCTGACAATTGACCATTAAAATTTACACGAGCTTTCACAGAATGATGAAACTGTCTGATTTTATCAACAAATGCAGGCGTGCAACCATATTTGCCTAGCACCTTCCAGAGGGCATCACGATTGACAGTGTCAAAAGCCTTGGTCAAATCTACAAATACTTAACAAAGAGAGAGACGTTCCTCTTTACATTTCTCAATGACCAGACTATCAGAGAAAATCATGTCGACATTTCCACGCCCAGCACGAAAACCAGACTGGAACTCAGAAATAACCTCCTTGCAAACACATATTTCTAACCGATTCAAAAGCAGTCTTGCAAATATCTTTCCAACAACTCTAAGGAATGAAATTTCACGATGATTATCACAAATAGACTTATTGCCTTTCTCTCTGTATCTTCTTTCATTTTCGGCTAATTCCCGTTAGAGGTCGCCACAGTGGATTGGACTTTTCTATTTGTTTCTGTCGATTCCGTCCTCCTTTCTAGCACTTACCTCTCTCATATCTTCCCCTATGAGGTCCAAATACCTTCTCTTTAGTCTCCCTCTCCTTCCACGACCTGGCACTTCCATATTCAACATACTGTTCCCTATGTAGTTGTTCTCTCTCCTGCATACGTGTCCGAACCACCTTATCCTAGACTCCCTCTGCTTTTCTCTTATCCTCGTAACGTGGGCTGCACTTCTTATATTTACATTTGGGATCATGTCTAGTCTTGTGACCCCTAAAGACCATCGTAGCATACGTAGCTTTGCTACTTCTAGCTCAACTTCATGTTTTTTTCTTCTTGCTACAGTTTCCAGTCCATACAGCATTGCTGGTCTTACTACGGACTTGTATACATTTCCCTTCGCTACGGCACTTAGCTTCCTGTCACACATTATGCCAGTCACTTTTTCCCATCCATTCCAGCCAGCTTGTACCCTTTTATTTATTTCTCTGTTGCATTCTCCAGCACTTCGTACAGTGGATCCTAGATATCTAAAGTCTTAAACTCTTTTAATTCCACCCCTTCCATATTTGTTTTACCCTCATTTGTGCCATTTAGCACCAAATACTCTGTTTTCGCTCCACTGACTCGCATTCTTCCTCTAGACATGTCATCATCTTTCTAACTGTTTTTCAGCTTCATTTTTTGTCTCGTTGCACAGTACGATATCGTCTGCGAACAGCATATTCCAAGGAGCGTCTGTTCATACCTCCTCTGTCAGTGTGTCCATTACAATTGCCAATAAAAAGGGGCTTAGCGCAGATCCCTGATGTAATACAGCTTTAACGTCGAACCATTTGATCAGTCCCGCTGCACTTCGTATTGCACTCGTGCTTCCTGCATACATGTCTTGCATCAAACTTACATATTTTTCTGTTTCTCAAACAATACCATAGCTCTGTTCTTTACACTCTATCGTATGCCTTCTCTAGATCAATGAACACACAGTGTAGCTTTTTCTGTCCTTCTCGGAACTTCTCCATACACACCACGACTTTGTGTGGTGCGTAAGATCTGCTACATCCCCTCTTCCTAGGACTTTGCAGTCAGTAACGTCTTTTAGGCGGCATCTTCGACATAGCAAGTAATTAATCTGGGTTCTATTTCGTACACTCTTGTATGTGAATCTCTGATCTTCTCTGTTCTTGAAATATGTGTTTAAGACTGCAAAATCCTGTCCTTTTGCAAAGTCTATTATATCCTTGCCTCCTTCGTTTTTGTTGCCATACCCATATATTCCCAATACATTTTTATCTCCATCGTTCCCTGCTACTACACTTATTGTAACTGCATGCAACAATTAATTAAGATCAAAGTTAGTTATTCATGAAAGGTTTTTGGTAAAAATACCCTAAACGATCACCCTTCTCGTGCAGCAGACTGTTGTATTCCTTTGTAACGGTGTTCCCAGATACAAAGACAACTTTTTAAGATGAGACTGTCAAAAGAATGTCATAAGAATGTCAAAGGAGCACACATTTATCTCCATGCATTAGTTGTAACCTTAGGAAATCTGTCCTTGTTATGCATCCACCATTGTAGAGGATCACTATTTGGATGCAATGGGGCTTGTTCGATGTAACTGTTAAAATAAACTTTAAAATATTGTTGTTCATGGAAGTAATTTTTTCCAATTACAATAACCAGAGCAGACGTTTTTGAGGGTGTTCTGCGCTTCACTTCCCAAATTTGGATCCATTATTGCATAAACAGCATCAACAAGCGGTCTGGTCTGCCCATCAATGCAAACCCCTAACTCCTCGGAGAAAAACGTAGGTTTCTTTGACGTGAATCTAAGCAGGCGGCCAATGCAATGATGGAATCTGAATGAAGATCCTTCAAAAATTCCTTGCTGAGATCCAATGAAACTGTATGCCTGAAGGTTTTCAACAATGCATTGTCTGTTGGAAAACTCGTTAGAAAGTTATTTTCAAATTTATTTAAAATAGGCAAGAAACAAAAGACAAATGTATTTTGGTCACTGAAAATTGCTGTTGTGGTAATTTGAAGTCCTTCGAGTATGAGCAACAGTGAATATATCTGCGTCTGTTCATCACGTCGGTGAAAGGTTTCATATACACTGTTTCATCTTGCTTTGCATGAATGAACCAATTGATGCTTCACTATCTTAAGACGCCTTTGCGCAGATTTCAATGTTGGCAATGCCAAAGTCGACTTCCTTAAGAAATCAAACAGTTTGTAAGACTCTTATATCAAGTTCTTTATTTCAATTGTTGCAAACCCAGAATTCACGGCTAGTTGGACGGTATAAATAAAGCAGAGCAAGTCTTCAATCAGCCTTGCTGCAGTTGCTTGATTGGAAACTTTGTCATGAACGCAAATTCAGATTTTTCAGCCAAGTTCCCGGTCAGAATTTATCAGGTCCAAGCTTAGTGCAATGTTCTTAGAAGAATGACGGTCAGCGTTGGTGTCAAGAACTTCTGATTCTATTAGGTGGTCTTTCATAATGTAGTGAGCCGTTAAAACAACGTAGGATTCAGTGGCTAATGATGTTCATTTGGCCCATTAACGTCTGGTGGAAAGGAGCTTTGAATTCTGGTTTAACAAAATTCGTGAGATTCCGAAA
>RDPX01000203.1:30890-49838 GCA_003991215.1 Morbakka virulenta
GAAACTGTATGCCTGAAGGTTTTCAACAATGCATTGTCTGTTGGAAAACTCGTTAGAAAGTTATTTTAAAATTTATTTAAAATAGGCAAGAAACAAAAGACAAATGTATTTTGGTCACTGAAAATTGCTGTTGTGGTAATTTGAAGTCCTTCGAGTATGAGCAACAGTGAATATATCTGCGTCTGTTCATCACGTCGGTGAAAGGTTTCATATACACTGTTTCATCTTGCTTTGCATGAATGAACCAATTGATGCTTCACTATCTTAAGACGCCTTTGCGCAGATTTCAATGTTGGCAATGCTAAAGTCGACTTCCTTAAGAAATCAAACAGTTTGTAAGACTCTTATATCAAGTTCTTTATTTCAATTGTTGCAAAATCAGCCGTTAGAACAACGTAGGATTCAATGTCTAATGATGTTCATTTGGCCCATTAACGTCTGGTGGAAAGGAGCTTTGCATTCTGGTTCAACAAAATTCATGAGATTCCGAAAACATTCACCCTCTTAAATGTAAGCTCAGATCATGTCCAAAACCATCTTCGCGATCAGAGATGAAATATTCTTTGACCATGCAGGATTACATCTACTTTGTAAAGTGACAAAATTGGCCAACATTAGTTTTTCCGGGTTACTTTGTTCTGTCTTGGGTTTGCTCTTTCCTGTCTCCTATGTTGAGTATGATTGCTGTAGTGGCTGTTGTTGTTTTTCTTGTGTATTTGTAATTGACGGGTGTTTGTTTTTTAAATGTGACACCATTGAACTTGTATCACCACCATACGATAGAATATCTCAGCAAAGCTTACCTTACATTTAAATTTTATTCACTCTTTCGAAAAATTCCCACACTAGACCTTTTTTTAGACTTTTCCATTGTCTTCAAATTTTAGTTAATTTAGTTTAAGTATGCTTGGATGTTTTCAGAAAATCTTGATAAATTTTTGCTTGTTGGGTTGAGCTCATGAACCTATCGTTGATGGTGATGAAATCAATTTGACTTTTAGTTTTTCCATGAGGACTCATCCATGTCCATCTTCTTCTCTTTTGCTCCTGAAACTAGGTGTTGGCAATGATTTGATTATGAGTCTTGCACCATTCCACAAACCTATTTCATTTTGTTCTTTCAGCCCATAAGGACCAATAACCTTTCTGTCTTGCCCTTCACCGACCTTGCTGTTGGGTCTCCCATAATGATACGGGTCTTTTGAGATGTACACTGTTTTGTAGTCTTTTCAAAGGTCTTCAAAACATACTTCAATAGTTTCATCAGAGCTGTCAGAGACGGGAGCATAGACCTCAATGATAGAAATATTTAGAGGTGAGCCTTTTAGTGTAGTTAGAACAACTCTGCCCGATATCGCCCAGTTTCCGAGAAGCGTCTTTGCTCATTCTTTCTCTAGTAGCATACGGACTTAGTTTTCGTGCCCTTGGCTCCCAGAATAAATACGTTTGTAAGCTTCTCAGTCTACAATACCAGCTCCTTTCCATCTGACTTCACTAAGTCTCAGTATACCAAGACCAAGCCTATCCATTTCCAATTTGATGATGTCTAATTTGCCTAATTGATGTATAAATCTGACATTTCAGGCTCCAATTTTAATAACAGTAGCATTGTGACGATCCTGGATCACCTGTCACACATAGGATTCTGTAGCGAGCGAGGAAACACCGTCCATAGAACGTCCATTCACGGTGGTTGTGTCGGTGATGGTAATGTATAAGTTCAATCAATGATCATAAGCAGATGAGAAGAGCAAATAAAAAACGAAATTGTTTTGAGAAAAATTTTCACAAGTATGAGTTATCTTGGACGTCAGGGATTAACCTTAAGCGGGCTGAATTCAAGTTTGTAATACATTATTTGACAGAGGAAAAGGTTCCCGGTACCATTATCTCAGAATAATATAAATCGTCAAAACTTGTGTTGACTTCAACAGTGTCCATCTGCACTTCAGAAACATTGTTCTCTGGTCCAAGGAAATTAAAAACAAAACTAAGGTCACGAGTGCTCCCAGAACGGGTTAATACAGTCGCTCTAAAGAAGGTTAACAATAAAATTATCAAAATATTCCCATTGATGATTTTCTGGAGGAATTTATTTCAAAATCATCTGGAAGAGAGAGCAAATTTTGTTTGTGTAAACCTCACAAATCTTGTGAAAACTACGCCAGTGCTGTAAATTCAGTCAGGTTCATTTGTGTTATCTTACGTTATCCTTAACTTCTTAGGTTATGTAACAAATTGGTAATAAACTTTAATTAAGTATATTTTTCTCGCGTTTCTTATAACACAAAGGACATCATATGTAGAGAAGAAATCGACACTTGTTGTTTAAGAAATTTGTTGAGTTTACACTGATCGTCAGGTAATTTAAAGCAAACCGCAAGACACTTATGAGATTCAAGTATGACAAAAGACAAAGTGTACGGAGCTAACAACTAACAGCTAATACTACTGCATCTGCAATAGAAACAAATGATGATTAGGGGCCAAGAACTTGACTACAATTTAACTTAGGGATATCGTTCTAATTTCTAACCTTGAGGCCCCCAAGGTGCCCTGGGAAATAAAACCCGAAGTCGATGGTTGCTCGATGTAATTAAGCATTCTGCTTAAAGTATCCTTTACAGATCTGTCATAAAGCAGCTGCAGTATTTCGTGATTGTACCTCATGCATTCCAAAGATGTCTAGTGGATAGAAGGACTTTAGGAAAAATTCTCCGGAAACGTATTGGAACCTGTTTGAAATAACACTGTACACTTGTTTTAGTGTGTAGTTGTATAGAGTTTTGATGGCCAAGTTTAATCCATATGTAATATATTTTTCTTTAATATTCAAACCTTATTCGACTCGACATTATTTATTAATAGTTATTGTTTACATAAAAATTCAAATAAATTCACACTTTGGTTCTAAGACATTTTCATCAATCAAATCCCAGTGTTTCATCATCAGGCAAAATAGGGCAGGAAATATTTAGTTATCCAACAGGGATATATCTGTAGTGTTATTGTGAAAATAGAAAAGCTCATCTAGCTAGGGTGTGTTCATTTTTTTTGAAACCTTCGTAAACACAGAAATTTTTTTTCCAATCTTGAGATGAAAGCCATTGAGGATTGTTGTTTCGGGTCTATAATAGTACATATTGGGATGGATTTATTATAGCATAGATTTGATTACATTTAATAAATTATTAAAAACTTCACGATCCACAAACTTATTCTTTCAGATACACGCTTCATAGAGGCGTTGCATTTATTGAGATACTGTATTTTTATCGATTGAGCACTCCTCTTAAATAATGCTCCCTAAGCACTGATATTTTTACTTCCTTTACTGTAATTACCTGATTCAATTGATACTGCACAATTTGTTGTAAAGTGTTTAAAGAAAAACGGTCCCTTTCTTCAGCCAAATTCACAGGGAAGGTCTAAGCAGGGATAGCTCCAAGGGAATATTCCCTTTAAAGGTAGTATCTGAATTAACCTGGACACTGTTTTGCCTGCCAATTTCAGCATAATTGCAGTCAGCCTTCACCAAGCAACCGTTTCCAATATTGCTAATAGGAATGGTTGTCCACAAAAGTTTTTTCATTTTGGAACACTTCCAATTCTTGCAATTTTTAAAAAAAGCAAAAAATTTAATTAATCATAATTAAGTTCTCTAAGACAGTGGAACTCTGATAAAACGAATTCAAGGTAATTCAGAATTTTAAGGACTCAGAGGAAGCCATAGATGTAAGAGCTTTATCATGTCTTCAGTCGTAAGCTTGTTCTCAGCTACGTTTCGAGAGATACTTCTGCAATCTTCAGGCTATGGCTGTTTTACATAATTTGGCAGTGCGTACCTAGGTATAGCCAGGGATCGAGAAGTGGGGCTATACCTATGTTGTATACATATCTTTCTTTAGTGCTGGAAGCCTTATTTCTGGAAGGGTGTAGGGTAAACTATTGATTGGATTGCTGTACTGTAGAAAATGAATGGTTTCTTTTATTTTTCTTCTTGCTGTGTTAATTTCCTTGTCTATAATCCTTTTATTTTTCCAGTCAAAGGTGTTATACATGCAGGATGCAATGAAGACGAACTAAGACTTGTGCGTATACTACTATCAGGAACATCTCTTCGTGTTCAAATAAAAAACGCACCCTTTGATTCATTTGAAACCTCCATAGGATCACCTCAAGGAGATGGTTTATCACCAGTATTATTCATATGTTATCTGCACACGCTCTAAGAAAAATCAGAAACAATTCCATCAGACCAAATCCTCTCGTTTCTTGCCTTGGTATGCCACTGGAAATGGAATATGCAGACGATGTTGACTTTTTAGATGAAGAAAAAGAAACTCTGGAAAATATACAAAAAATTGCTGCAGAAAAACTTAAAGAAGAAAATCTATTTACGAACGGAAGCAAAACTGAGTTTACACACATATCTTACCGAAATATCTGAAACTATCCGGAAGGGACACCTATCCGAGGCTGCAAAAACTGGCCTAAGTGAAAAACTTTAGGGTCCCTCTATGTAGTTTAGCAGACATCTCAGCCCGATGCATCCAAGCCAACATAGCATTGAAATCATTATCGAAAATCTGCGCTCGCCACACTAAGATTCCGCTCAAAACCAAACTCAAACTTTATAACGCGTGCTGCCTCTTTATCATGGTACATAATTGCGCAAGTTGGGCTACAAACAAAGCCATGATGAATAAAATAGATATATGCCACCGTAAACACTTGTAAACGATAACAGGACACCTATGGCCCGCCCAAAAGCATAATCAGTAATAAAGAACTGTATAAAATCTTCCAAACAGATCCTATATCTACACTAGTAGCAAAGCGAAGATGGTCTATGCTAGGTCATGTCCTACACATGGCTATCAACATCCCCTCCCAGAAAGCCCCTGAATTCGCCATATCAGGAGCAACAACGTATAAAGCCAGAATAGGACGCCACTCTACAAATCTTTATAGCACCGTCCATGAAGACATAAAAAACTCCGGACTAGGGCAACTCCACACCAGAAAACAACTCCAGAGTCTACGGAAAAAAGCAAGAGAGAAGAAGAACTGGAAACGTTTTAACGAAGGTCTGTTTGCATCTATGGGTTGTCCTCGACTATAAAAAGCAGCAAAACACAGAGGATAAGTAAATAAGTCAAAAGTATGCGCTTTGTCTCCAACAGTGTTTGGATATTTCATGATACGCGGTGTCACCGTTTTCAACAGCTCTCTTGTGACCTTTTTTCCTTGTCCTGTATCCTACATAGCGTTCCTTGGGACAAAAAGAAATCTGGTCATTCCAGTACCCTAACGGTGGGACAAGTGCTCCTCGAAACCTAGCTCAGAAGAAGCTTACGACTCATGACATGATAAAGCTCTTGCATGCACAAATTCCAGCGGAGTCTTTCTTATGCTGAATAAAAAAGAAATCAGTTGTTGATGGAATAGGTGTAAAGAAGAGTGCAGGTAGGAGAAAAAATTTATGTACTTTGTAATAGGTAATTTAATGTAACGGAGTTCAATAGACGTGGACCCCGCTGTAGATAGGGTCTCTTTACCAACTGCATTTAAGAATGCGTCACTGGGCATTAAATTAAAGCTCCACAACAGACCATGCTCTTATTATGCTAATTCTGACAAACCATTTCATGTTATTCTAGATGTGGGCGATCTGGTTTTCAATTGAATTCATGCCCAAGCAATAATAGCATAACTTTAATTGCTATAGTGCAACTGAGAACCGTCTTCCACAATGGCGCTAATATGTAAAAAGCTAAAAATAGTTAACAATTCAGATCCTATTAGTTCGAACTGACGTAAACAACAACAAATGATACCCTGCAATTTGAATACCACTTCTGTGAGAAAGAGGACTACTGATATTCTTTACTTCAATTGTGAAGCAAATGTGAATCTGATTTTGTTACTGAGCATTGACTAACGGATAAAGACTCTGCACATGCCAAACTGGATGAAGACTTATTCTTCACGCGAGATCTGATAGTCGTGGAGGCGGATCTGAACTAATTTATTCTGAGTCACTTAATGTTAAGAAGGCTGAGGCCGGTGTTAGTGAAGATGGGTCCTGGACGTTTTCTGAATGGATAGTTAGATCTTTGCCAACATATCCTCTTCGAATTGTTATCATATATTGACAACCGCACTCACAAATACATCCGGTCTGAACAAATGTATTACTAAATGAGTTTCCAAATAATCTAAAAATCCTACTACTTTGTAAGGAGCAACTGATCATCACAAATGAATTAAAATCCATGTTAACGATATACAAAACTCAGAGAAATGTTGCTGCAGTATGTCTTATGTCTTAAAGAAGAGTTGCAAGACAAGGTGATAGCGGTGGAGTGAACATCGGGCAGAATAATGGTAGTGAGACAGTTGCTAATGGGGATAAAAATTATGCAGTCATTCCAGGCGAGACTGCAGCATCACAACACTGGCTCTTGATAATGGAGCTGTAGTTCAAGAAAAGAAGATCAAGACAGAATGAGCGACCAAAGAGGATAAACTGTGAGAAGTTGAAAGGACAAGAGGGGGAGGACATGAAGTGTAGGGTAACAACAATGCTGTTGCAATAGAAAGATCGTGAAGCACCAGTGACAAGAAAAGGGACTTATTTTGAAGTAGTAAAGGCGGCCAGGGAAATGGTGGGAGAGTAGGGTGCAGGAGACAGTGGGAAACAAGAAACAAGCTTTCAAGGTCTGGAAACAATCAGGCCTAGAGGAGGATAGAGAGGAATATAAGAGAATGAACAAGATTTCCATGAAGGAGTGTCTAATGGCAAAATAAAAGTTGATAGAAGCAGCTGTACAATGATATAAAAGAAAACTACCAAATTGGATTCACAGAGTGGGCAGAGCAAGACAAATGTGATCGAAAGATATAGCCTGAATCAACTTTGTACGCGCAAAGAATGGAAATATTCTAAACGAATACGAGGAGGTGAAGGATAGATGGAGGCAGTATTTTGAAATACTACAGAATACGAAGAATGATGTCACCATTACCACAAGCAGAAGCCATCCAAGGTCCAAAAAACGCCATAACAGCTGATTAAGTCAAGATCCAAAAAGAAAGGATGAAGGCAAACAAAGCCAGAGGACCTGTGGCGCGAGATGTCAGAGTTGCTCTGCGACAAAATGGTTCCCGACAGGCTGAAGATGCTAATTTACAAGAGCGTCATCCGCCCAGTACTTCTGTAGGGGAAGGAGACATTTCTGTTACTGACAAGCAGGCAGAGAAGATGGCTGTGTGTGAGATATGGATGCTGAGATACTGTCTTGGTGTAAGCCTGGAGGAGCACCGCAGATATGAAGACGTCAGAAAAGTAGCAAAAGTGGTCCCAATAGCAAAACTTATGAGGAAAAGACGACTGGACTGTTACGGGCATGTTATCAGGAGAGACAAGAAGGAAGACATCAGGAAAGCGTATAAGATGGAAAAAGGTGGAAAGAAGGATCGTGGTTGCCCCACGTATAGATGGAAGGACACGATCAAGGAAGAGTTGAACGCCTAAAATCTGAAGAAATGGGGTGTTCGTGATAGATCAGCATAGATATCAGCATTACAGAAATTTATCCACTAAAACCCCGCTACCTGACAAGGAGAATGTGGTGAAACGCGAGAAACGTAAGAGACAGTAATAAATGATTTAAAAAAAAGGGAATGATGAAGCTTAAGACGTAGATTTTAAAACTTGATAATGAAAGGCCTTTTATTGGCAAATTATTTTATTTGTTATTTTTATATAGTTATTCTTAATAACTTGTGGCATATATAATTATTATCTTTAATTTTATTATTTTAGTTGCATTTGTAAAACGTATTAGATCAAATCGTTATTATACGTTATTATTATAGTTATTATGGTTATTATTATAGTTATGGTTATTATTATAGGGATTATTTGACACCAGACACAAGTTCTGGTGTCAAATAATCCCTTGGTGTCAGGGAGAATGAAGTCTTGTAAAGGAAGAATAATTTATAATATTTTGAGAAATGTTTACTCTAATATTGAGTACAGAAAATCAGTTTTGTTCTATGAAATACCAAGGCCACAAAAAAGAAATACACGTGAGGTCAATTAAAATTTAATATTTTTACATTTTATACATAAGTTACATATGAACTTTTTCAGTTAGGCCTGATTCCTTTACATAATTCTATGTACATAAAGCTGCAACTACAAGTTTAAAAATAACAACATAATTATTTTTATTACATTAGATGAAATGACAAATATATCGATATAAAGTATATATATACCATATCTTTATGCAAATGCAAAGTTTTACAGTTCTCTTACTTTGCATACAATGCATGTAATATGTACTAGCTATATGTAATTGAGGAATTATAACAAATTCATTTTTTCCAGATTCAATACTTACAATAAAATCTTGCCTTTATATAGCATTTATACAATATGCAAGTAAATATTCTTAGCAAGTATTTTCATCTTTTTCAAAATATTGTATCGACAATTAAATATTTCGGCCCTTTTTATTTTCTCTTTTAAATACTATTTAAAATTGGTTTAAATGGAAACTCTTGTCCCAATATATCCAATTTTTGAATTAATATTTTATCATTATCTAAAAACAAATTACAGGAAAATAATAAAAAATAATTTTTAAAGGTATCCTTTTTTCATACATTTTTTCAATAAGGTGTAAAAGAGGGAGGATATGAATAATTTCTGTATTTTCCATTAAATTGTCTCTTTCTCTTTGGTTTGTTGTTACGGTTTGTATCAACATTTGTATCAAAACTATTATCTTCAGCTCTATGGGGAACCTTTCGGTCATAAACCGGTAATCTACGCTGCTTATAAACTTCTCCTCTCTCTCTATTATACATTTCCCTCACTTCATAAGGAACCTTATCAGCCAGTGCTTTTGAAGCCGATGAAGACAGTATTTGACTTCCATGAACTTTCCATCGAGTAGAACGATGATTGGATAAAACTGAAATATCCTCAAAAGCTCTACTTAATCTGTCATGCTTATCTCTACCTGATTTTTCATGGTTAGCACTTAATTCTTTAGAAACTGGCTTTTTCAGTTTTAATTTATTTGCATTAGAGATCTCCATTGAAGGAGATTTTCCTCCTGGTTGAAGGGTGTTGTGTGTCACTCCTAAAACCGTTTCATTAGTAATTTCTTCACTATTATCAATTTTGCCAACTGCTGTCAAACGATCAGTGGAAAAGGAAGAATATGAAAAATATTTAATTTTTTCTTTCCGTTGTTGCTTGTTATTAGTTTTCTTATAATCAATTACTTTTGTTGTTCCGACGATGGCTCTTGTTGGCATATTGGAGCCATAATGCATTTTTGGATCCCTATTCTTTGTTGTGTAAGTAAACACACCATTTTCCTGATAGCTTTTAGCGTTGGAAACGTCCACGATTGATTTGGATCCAAATTCCTTATTAGTATTCCATGTTTTTCTAGTTTTTTTCTTATTTATTTCATCCTCTACTGCATTTCTTTCAGAGTTTGCATGAATATGTTTATTCTTAGTGTTCTTTTTGAAAGCAGTAGTTTCGCACCCTATTTCAGTCTCAATTGTTTTTTCTCGAGGCTTGACTTGTTTCTCTGTTTGATAATCAGATTTCTTATTACTTAGACCTGCTCTATCCTTATAACCTCTCTTTGAGCATCCTTTGCCATAACTGAGCTGACTCGAAACGCTTTCTTTTGTCTTCAAAACACTGTGGTCCAATTCAGATATGGTCCTTTTCTCTTTTAAGTTATTTGCGTATGATATCGAACACCTCGAACGAGTGGTGCCAATTTTCGCATTAATTTGGTCAAAGTTACCTTTTCTTGGCTTTTCGTTTCTAAGTTTCAAGTTGTCGAGACCAAATTTTCTCTTTCCTGAGTATGCAGTTATAGTGTCTCTGCCTTTTTCAAATGTGGCTAAATTATCAGATGAAATGGAAGTATCAAAATATTTTTTAACACGTACAGACTCATATTCGTTTCTTCGACTAAATGTTTTTAGTACTGGACACGACTCAGTACGTAATTTAGGCTTTATTATTGGCAGATTTGAATCTGATAAACGTTTATTCTGTGTTTTCTCCGAGTTTTTCTCCTCGGTCACATTCTCTGAGTAACAGTTTTTATTAAAAGCGGCTTTGTTACTTTTTATATGAGCTACTCTTTTAGTTTTTGCATCGTTTACAATTTTCTTTCGCTCAAACACTGCTTTCTTTTTATCATCACCAAAATTGCTGTTAGATGCCGCAACCTTTTTCCTACGTTCCACTGTAGATTGTTTTTCTTTACAAGTAATATTATCTTGTACAGTGCTATTCCCGGATGTCGTATCTATAACAGAAAGAGATAGTGTCTTTGGTAACTTTACTTTATCGCCATATGAATCTAGTACTGCTTTGACGCTGCCTTTGTTTTGTTTCAGCTTGTTATCATTATTCTCTTTTATCTCATTTCTAATAGATTTTTGACTTTTGGTAAGTTTAGCAATAAATGGTAAGCTGGCAGATGAAACCGGTACATCAAGGCAATTCTCATTTTCTCTCTTTTTCTGAGCCTGACGTTCCTTAATACTGTTTTTAGGATCAACTGAATTCACTCTATTTACTTGTTGCCTTGGATAAGAGATGGACTGATATTTTAGTGGGGCTTGCTGTGTGGATGAATCCTTTCGGAGTGTTTTAGAAAAATTTGTGTCAGTTGACTTTTTAAACTTTAGTCCCAGATACAAGTTATGATCCACTTTTCCTGCCTTAAAATATTTACCATTTGCTCTATCCGTCCTTGCATTGTATGCTATGGAGTTTGCTTCAGTGGGATGAATAACTTTTTTAGGCACTTGTTTAATACATTTTGGTACAGCCGATGTTTTAAATCTAGTTTTGTTGTCCCTTTTCTTACTATTTTTTACGTCTTCTGAACTGGAGATAGAACGAGGAACAGGCGACCTGACTTGTAAAATCTCTGCGTACGACAAAGAACTAGGGTAAATTTTATCTGTACCAGGTAAAAGAGAAGTATCCTGATTTCCTTTAAACCTCACTCCATCCATATTTTTCATACTGGTTTCTTCAGACTTCACATTTGATACTTTGTTGTCTTCTGACATAAAAGAAGATTCATTTTCTTTGCGATATATCCCGTCACTTTCATTGATGGTAGCGATCTTTGTTGCTATTTGCTTAGATTTACAAAGCAGAGCATTTTCCTTCAATGCTACTTTCTGCTTCTGCATATTTGCAGTGATTCCATTCTGGGATATTTCAAGACCACATTTCTGTACAACAGAATTATCAACATCAGTTTTGTCTACCACTTTGGGTTTATTTTGCTCTTTTGTATTGCCTTCTCCATTTTGTGAACCATTTTTTTTAACTTTCACTTTATCGGAGTAAGATACCTTTGGCATTGTAGATTCAATATTGCATTGAATGCTGGATGTTTTAGTTTCAATGTCTAAAGCAGATGTAGTGTCAACAAAATTAACAAACTCTTTTTCATCCTTTTTTATGTCTTTATCAACAATGTTAGGCAACTGATTAAGCTTTGCTTTAGATTCTGGTCTTCCAGAATCCAGCTGATTGGTGTTTTTTTCTTTTGTTTCCTTGATATTTGAGATGGAAGGATAAAAAAGCTTTCCAAGTTTCAATTTTTCTGCATCCGCCTTCATAATCGTTGTGTTGAGTGCGTTATCTTCCTTAGTACAATCAACAGCATTTCCTTTCGATGTAATTTCAGCATAAGTTGGTTTATCTATGCCAAGTTCTGCAAGAAGCGCAAAACTATCTGCTGGCACAGAGAAACGCAAAAGAGTACTACGTTTTTTAATGGTTCGGTTTTTGCAATTTTTATTCCCCTGTGAAACTTTGACTTCACCAGTTTCCAGAGTTCCCTTTTCTTCCGTTTTTGTTTCCCGCTTTGAGCACTGAACCTTTTCTTCCCGGTGAAATGGGGGTTGAAATTCAGTAGAACAAGTGTGTTTCTCCTGTCGGTCCTTTAAATTTTTGCTGTCAACAAATTGAGCCGATGAACGTTGAGCTCTGGCGCTTTTAATTTTCTTAGCTTCTTCATCTCGGTCTCTTTCAAGATTGTAAGAAGACATTACTTCAGCTGCTGCATTTTCCAGAACTCTACAAATAAACTGGTTTAGTGCTTCTTCTTCTTCTTCTTGTTCATTTGATGTTGTATCAACTGATTGAGAAAATAATACTTCTCTTACCGTTTTATTTTGTACAGCTGCATCAAATGAAACCTTTGTTACTGACTGTTCATTTTCCTGTTTCTTTCTTTTGATCTTTTCACTTTTTCTTTGTCTCTTCTGCTTTCTGGCGTTTTTTGCTTTTTGCGCTCTTGTTCGGTGCTCTTTTGGGGGAATCAAATCACTGCTTCCATGCTGATCATTTTTTACATTATTTACATTGGTTTGCGAATATTCTGTGTTTTCTGTCAATGTATTTTCTGTACTATTTGTGATTTTATGATTTGCTGACGAAAAATTTGACACATCCTTTGATATTTCCGCAATTTCCTTGTCAACGTCAACATTGATAGACGACATTACCTCATTTACTATTTTTCTTAAAATTGCACCTATAAATTGATCCAATGGTTTTTCTTTGTCATCTCCCATTATACCTTCTGATTGAAAAGGGCAAGCCTCACTTGAAGTTTCGATTGCTTCATTTTTCGTACAGACTGAAGTTATTAGTGAATATTCTTTCCCCTGTTTTTTACTTTTGATTGTTGCAGTTCCCAAGGAATGTAGATTTCTTGATGATGTTGATGCCTGTTTTAATTTTTCCTCCTCTGTTTTGGTTGTTACTGATTCTACAAAATTTAGCGGCGCAAAGGTGATAAAACTGCCTGTTTCATCTTTGTTTCCTTCTTTCGCTACAACACATCTTTGATTTCCTTCGTAATCAAGTGGAATATTATTGAAAGGCAATTGTTTTTTATCCAATTCAATGTTCTTGGTAACATTGGTAAGATTGCCAACTTTTTTGGGTATCACTTCACTCTTCATAGTTATCTCCCTTTCCTCATTTTCATAATTAATCTGTGTGTATGCTTCTGCAGCTTCTGTTTCAATGCGTGGCACTTTCAATTGATTTGTGTTTTTCAAACTAGATAATGGAAGCGCAGGCATATCATTTGAAATTTCTGTGGTATTTATTGTACTAGTATCAGCTTCACCTGGGAGGGAATATAGTAATTCAGCTGCTGCTTGACTTATAACCTGATCTATAAACTCATTCAATGCTTCTTCACTATCCTCTTTTGTTATTCCTACAGGCGTTGGTGTTTTTACAAATTGCACTTTGATTTCTTTGCTTTTCAATACATGCATAGTTTCTGAAATATTGACCCCATTTTCGTCATTGGTCAGAATTTTCATCTGGTGACCAGTTATTGGTACACTAAGCCCATTTTCGTCACTCTGTGTCGTTTCTAAATATTCAGATAATTCCTTGTCAGCTTCTCTTACTTGACCATTACTGAGGTTTACAACATTTAATGTGTCTGGGGTTGGTTGTGTTGTTATATCCGCGATGTATTCATTTTGACTAATTTCCATTGTGGATTCTAATTGCCTGTCTTGTTTTTTAATAGGTTTCACTTCAAAGTTTCTCTGCCCAACGCCATTGTTGGTATTATTGCTATTAACCTGTTTTGTACTAGTCTTCTCGTCGGTTCCATATTCGGTACCACATCCTAGATTTTGATTGTTATATTGTTTGCTCATCTTCGTTCGTCGGACGTTCGCAGGGTAACCAGATGGTCCATCGTCATTGTCATCGTCATCATCTGACCTTGATTCTCTAAGTATAGTGATACAGGTTTCTCTACCAGCTGGCTTAACCTTTGCCTTTGATTTTTTTACCTTAGCTATAAAATGCTTTAAATGCCGCTTAATCACATTTGATGCACATTGCTCTTTGAATTCTTTTTCCCAGAGTAATTCTCTGTCATCCATGGGCAATAGTCTGTTTAAAAAGCTTTCATCCGTATTCTTGTCTAACAACAACAATTCTCTGTGAAGAATGCTGTTGTTGGCTGAAATATTAAGAGCATTCAAAACCAGAGTGAGAAGAACATCCTTAAATCTCATATTCCGATCTTGATTTACTGGTATATTTAGAAACATTAATTTACTGTAAATTACCCTTTTTGGACAAAAATATCCAAATCCTAAGGGAGGGCTGAGCCTTCTCAATAAATCAACAATACTATGACAACTAACAAATCCGCTTCCTTTCGAATCGAAATGGGCCCACGTGTCAATAAACGTATCTATGTCATTGGAACTCATAAGAGAATTATCTCTTGTCAGATACACAAAATTATCCATGATAACAGCAAGAAAGAGATTGATGACAATAAAGTTGCTGAGGCCTACAAATGACATGAAATAGAAGTAACTTGCATAACTACCACAGTTCAAATTATTATCAAGAACACAGTTCTTTGCAGTTGTGTCTGCAAAGCCATACATGACTTCTTTCCAACCGTCAAGGGTATTAACTCTGAGGAGCACGAGCATAGCTTGCGGAAATGTGTGGAAGTTAACATGCTTGTCCATTCTTTTGTCTCCATAAATTAAAGTTTGTCCAAAAATCTATAAAAAGTAAGCAGAATAAGACACATTAGAATATTGCTTTGTTCGAGTGAAACTTTTTATAAATTGTCAATTACATAATCTTAACTTAAGACTTACACCTTGATATTTTTGAAGACAAGAATTAAATTTTCAAAATTAGCCTTCCTATAATCGAAATTTCTAAACATTTAAATAGCAGTAAAGTATCAGAGAGAAATTTCTTTTCATTATCTTTTTAGGATGATGAAGTCCAGAAGAATCAAATAAACTGCTACTACTTCACTTGCGTCCTGATAATTGAGAAAGACTAATGTGGTATGAAATTGTAACTGCTTGAAATTAATTTATCAAAAATAATTGAGAAAGTTTCAGATACCTGTGAAGTCTAAGTTCAATATATATTCCACAAAATGTGTTTTGTATCAAAGTAGCATGATTTTTTTAATAAATATATAATATAATATAAATGTATCAATGAGGTCATTACCATGACCTCATTGATACATTTATTTCAATCTGAAACGCACAACAAGAAACAAGCGTTTTTCTAGATTATCAACCTATGATAGTATCTGTACCCTGTATTTGAACATATTCTACTTTCAAGTATCCACTGAAAAAGTCAAGAGGAGTAATTGTCCAGCAGTAATAATTGTAACACAGAGGATCCGTGGCTTAATGGTCAGTGCAACTGCATCATAACCAAGAGTTCCGGGTTGCATTTCCCAAGCGGGCGACTTTGGAAATTCACAAAAGAAAAAGTATTTGGTTGGTATCAGCAAAGGCATCCGGCCAAGAAATTCCACATTGCCCGATCCAAGTCCCTGTGAAGGGTACCTTCTGAGCTCCAGTTACTGGGAGAAAATACCATTAAAACCAAAAGAAACACAAAGAAAAATGTAATATTTGTAACACAGAAAGGAAAGGAAGTTATCGTTGTCATACACTCTATTGGTTTGTGCATATTATTTACATTAAAAAGGCGTCAAAATAAGAAAGCAATAGTTTTCACAATATATCCAAAAACTATACTTACTTGCATGCCAAGTATGGAGTAGATGTAATACAGAAATGCCATTATGAAAGCAACTGCAGGAACTTCCTTTAAGGATTTGAGGAATGTTCGAAGTAATTCTTTCAACTTGCCCCCTGTGTTTACCAACTTGATCATTCGTAATGTTCTAAACATTCTTAGCACAGTTAAGTTGATGAAAACTGTTATTTTCGCAAATTCAAGTCCAATATCAATCCAACTGCCAATCACAACTATAAGATCAAAGATATTCCAGCGGTCTTTGTGAAATCTGCAAACGCCGAATGCAAGGAGTTTTAGCAGTGACTCTACTGTAAATATGGCAGTAAAAGCCACATTTGCTATCATCTGTATGTCTTTATATACTTGTGCCTGTTTATAATGTTCCGATGCTATTACAATAGTATTCGCCACAATTAGTAGCAGAGTAGCATATTCAAAAGCGGCAGATGTTACCAATTTCCAACAGCTGTGACGAAACTTGTTTTCTGGCACAATATTTACTCTTTGTTTGGCATTTAATGCAGATGCAATGCAGTCTTGTGCATGCTGATCCAAAACTTGAAACGGCTTCTGTTTCTCTCTTTCTTGCTTGAATGCAATCACGACAAAACCAATAAAAACATTTGCCATCAAGTATCCAATTATAAAAATACAAGAAATAGTGAAACAGCTTGTGATGACGGGATCTACTTTACTAGCTTCTGTTACTAAAGATTTGTATAATACTGCCCAATTATCAAGAGTGACCAAACCAAACACCGTTACAAAAGAATGAATAATATTGTCGAAGTTGTCCGAAGGGCCATCATTGTTATCCAAAGGAAAAGTATCAGAGTACATTTGTAATCCTGAAAACAGATAGGAAATATTAAAATAACAAAGTATTGCAAAAACAAAAACGACTTTTTTGAAGAATAGTGAAACAATAATAAAATTTTAATAAGCTTTTACCAACGTCAACAAGAATGATACGTACTAAAAGTAGAAGAAATTATGCATCTTTGAGTATTTTGTAGTAGTATTTTGTGTTTCATCTTTTTCTATTTAATTTTTCTTTTTCATTTTTCTATCCCTCAGCCTTTTTCTTCTATTGTTAAAAAAGTTAAAAAATTAAATTAAATGTTAATTTAAACGGTAATAAAACAAAAGTTTGGGTTTCTTTTTAAAGAGGATGTAGGTCAAAAAAATTGGTTTTTTCCTTTTGACTTTTCCAGAGTGGAAAAATTCTTATTATACATATTTTAATTTTATTTATGAACCAGTGACTATTGCTTTTCCTGACTTTAAAGATAATGACATCTCTTTAGTACAATGTGTTGTTTCATAGTTTCTCCATCAAATGTTCCTTTTATATGATTTTAGAAACTTTACACTGGTCTTACTCACTCTTTTAAAACTTAAAAACGACCAAAGTTTGTAGCAAATACGTAGCACAGTGTTTCATATTTGTTTCTGTCCTATGGCTTACATAGATCAAAACCTGTTTGAAAAGTGCCAACCAAATATGTTAAAAATGCACACAGGGTGAAACGACATAATGAAATGCACTATAAATATATTTTTTATTATGATTTACTTCTAATTGCTTTTAGTTTACATTCTTAAGCTACGAAATTAAGAAGTAACATATTTTAAAGTTTGGCAAGTATCCTAGGTCCCACCTGAAGACATTTCTCAATGAAGAAATGTGTAGCCGTCTACTACATTTTAATAATTCAAAAATACTATATACTTTTATTTGAAAAGAAAACTTTTACTAAAAATAATTTACTTAAGATACGTGAAAATAAAGAGTAATTTGCTTTCAGTATATCTTTTCACATTCTCATCTTCTGGCTTTACTCATATCTTGACCTTTGAACTAGTTTTTGGCCTCGTTTTAATTTCTTCGTTGCTCATAATGTTATCGATGACAAATATTTTAATTATTAAAGCAATGCTTATTGTTCTTATTGAACCAACAAAGGAATCGTTAATGACTCTTATATCTAAAGATTAACAAGAAGCTATCTGCACCTATCCGAATTTAATCTTTTGATCTTCTTCAATTCTAATATGCTTATAAGTGTACCNTACTAAAAATAATTTACTTAAGATACGTGAAAATAAAGAGTAATTTGCTTTCAGTATATCTTTTCACATTCTCATCTTCTGGCTTTACTCATATCTTGACCTTTGAACTAGTTTTTGGCCTCGTTTTAATTTCTTCGTTGCTCATAATGTTATCGATGACAAATATTTTAATTATTAAAGCAATGCTTATTGTTCTTATTGAACCAACAAAGGAATCGTTAATGACTCTTATATCTAAAGATTAACAAGAAGCTATCTGCACCTATCCGAATTTAATCTTTTGATCTTCTTCAATTCTAATATGCTTATAAGTGTACCCTTGCTTTGGAATTAAGGTTAGGGCCTCTCTCAAATAACCACATAGTTTCTTCTTTATTATTTCATTTTTTACCGGAAGGATTAACGAAGCGGCACTATGGTCAGACCATAATTTATCGTAAACGTATTCATAAAATGCAAAGAATAACATCCAATGTCTCCATTTTAGTGTTTTCACCCGATTCTGATATGTGCTCCCTTGAGACCAAACATTGTATTTTACTAAGTGCTACTAATATTATTATAATAATTTTACATAAACACTTTTTTAAAATAACATGCATGATTTTGTATGAAATAGCTTTTTTTCTTCTTTTGAGTTTCATTTATGAAGTCTTAAAAGAAAAATTAACCTACTCAAACATTGGCCAAAGCTGTTGGTACCAATCCCAACAAAACTTTCACTTAATAGTTGCTGAGTATTCCTCTAAGTCAAAAACCTCTATCACTATGCCCTATTTGAATATTTCATAAAGAAGAATTCTTTCAAGAGATGCACTGATAAAGAATATTTGCAACTTGTACACTATCTATCCTTTGACGTGATTCACTGCTGTCGCTTTTAGTAGCTATTTCTTTTATTAATATCTCTTGGCTTTTCTTTTATTTATAATTATTAAATATTTTTTTCCATGCCAAGTATTTAAATAAATAAAATGCCACGTACCTATCACTGCATACGTAAAGAGCAGAAGAACATAAAGGCCAAAGTAGCAAGCAATACTCTTTATTGCGACTATTACAGAGTTCATCATTTGTTTTAAGCTGTCAGATGTTCGAAGGCCACGTAACACTCGTAACGCACGAAATACTTGCAGATGAACTGGCATGTTGCTACCCACAAATTCCATAATAGCATTGCAAACGGATACCATAACCACAAGAAAATCCAT
>RDPX01000203.1:57917-68938 GCA_003991215.1 Morbakka virulenta
CAAGGAGAAAGGAAAGCGGAGAGAGAAAACTGCATGGATCAATACACACAAAAGAAATTGCAACAAAAATCAGAAAAAAATTGTAATTTCTTTGTTACCTGTATACTTTACTTCAAATATTTAATATTCAGGAGGTCATTTGCACTTTACAAAATTTAAAAAAGCCTTAAGTATTAAGTACTGGCTTAATCAAACTGAGAAGAATGTGCCTAAAAATTTTGTTTATTACACTTGTAACATTTGTATAAGAGATGTATCATATGTATGTATGTATGTATGTATGTATGTATGTTTGCATGAATGTATGTATGTATGTACGTATGTATGTATGTATGTATGTTTGTATGTATGTATGTATGTATGTATGTATGTATGTATGTACGTATGTATGTATGTATGTATCTATCTATCCATCTATCTATCTGTCCATCCATCTATCTATCTATCTATCTATCTATCTATCTACCTATCTACTTATCTATCTATCTATCTATCTATCTATCTATCTATCTATCTACCTATCTACCTATCTGTATTCCTCTCGCTCTATCTCTCTCTCTCTCTCTCTCTCTCTCTCTCTCTCTCTCTCTCTCTCTCTTTCTCTGTATATATACTAAAACAAAAGCATGTCATTTTTTGCAATCGTTTCAGCCTTTTTATAAGTCTTCCTTAGTATAACTTACCAGGGTATAAGTGGTTTAATAGTAACGAAGTATAAGTCTAAAATAGTTAAAGCTTAACATAATGGAAGAGTGTTTATATGATAATGAGGGCATATTGAAAAGTGGTAATGTAATTATGCAAGTAAATATTTAGTTATCCAATAGGGATATGTCTATAGTGTTATTGTGAAAATAGAAAATCACATGATGCTCCTCCAGTCAGGGTGTCTTTTTGAAACCTTCGTAAACATAGATTTTTTTTTCAATCTTGAGATAATCGCCATTGAGGATTGTTGTTTCAGGAGTATAATAGTACATATACGCTTGATAAAGGGGATACATTTATTGTGATGCTGTATTTTTATCAATTGAGCAATCCTCTTGAATAATGCTCCCTAGGCACTGATAGTTTTACTTCCTTTACTGTACCTACCTGATTCTATCGATGCTGCACAATGTATTGTAAAATGTTTAAAGAAAAACGGTCCCTTCCTTCAGCCAAATTCACAGGGAAGGTTTAAGCAGGGATAGTTCCATAGGAATATTCCCTTTAAATGTAGTATCTGAATTAACCTGGACACTGTTTTGCCTGCAGATTTCAGCATAAATGAAGTCAGCCATCACCAAGCAACCGTTTCAAATATTGCTTGCAGGAATGGTTGTCCCCCAAAATGTGTTCAGTTTGGAACACTTCCAATTCTTGCAATTTTGACAGAGAACACACGAAAAAAAGCACATAATTCAATTAATCATAACTAACGCTTCTAATACAGTGGAACTCTGATAAAATGAATTTCAAGATAATTCTGAACTTTATGGGCTCAGAGCAAACCATAGAGAGCTTTATCATGTCTTGAGTCGTAAGCTTTTTCTGAGCTACGTTTCGAGAGATACTTCTGCAATCTTCAGGCTATTGCTCTTTTACATACTTTGGCAGTGCGGACATAGGTATAACCAGAGATCGGGGAGTGGGGCCGTACCTTTGTTGTGTTTGTTGTTTTTCTTTCTTTGGTGCTGCAAGCCTTATTTCTGGAAGGGTATAGGATATACTATTGATGTGATTGCTGTACTGTAGGAAATAAATTGTTTCTTTTACTTTTCTAGTTGTTGTGTTGATTTCCTTGTCTATAATCCTTTTCTTTTTCCAGTCAAAGATGTGAGCTTGTGTCCAACAGTGTTCGGATATTTCATGATTCTTGGTATCACCGTTTTGAGCATCTTCCTTGTGTTCTTTTTTCCTTGTCCTGTCTCCTGCATGGTTGAATCAGAGCGTTCCTTGGGACAAAGGGAAACCTAGTCACTCCAGTACCCTAACGATGGGGCAAGTATCTCTCGAAATGTAGCTCAGAAGAAGTTTACGTCTCATGTCATGATAAAGGTCTTTCATCTACAAATTTCAACAGAGTCTTTATTACGTCAGATAAAAAAAAAATCCGTTGTAGATGGGATAGGGGTAAAGAAGAGTGTTGGCAGGAGAAAAAAAATTATGTTCTTTGTAATAGATAATTTAATGTAACGGGGTTCGGTTTATGTGAACTCCACTGTAGATAGCGTCTCTTTACCAACTGCATTTATAAATGCGTCACTGGGTATTAAATTAAAGCCCCACAAGAGACCATGCTCTTATGATGCTAATTGTGACAAATCATTTCATGTTTTTCTAGATGTGGTCGATCTGGTTTTCAATTGAATTCATGTCCAAACAATAATATCATAATTTTAATTGCTATAGTGCAATGGCACTCGTGTGACAAATCAGAGCAATCATCATGTATGTACGTATGTATGTATGTATGTATGTATGTATGTATGTATGTATGTATGTTAAAATGTGCGGTTTGCCCCTATCCTAGCTCCTGACCCAATTTCCGAACCGGTTTCGGGGACCCGATAGCCATTCGGAGGCCCGTTGAAAGTCGGTGATTGGGTCGGATTCCCGATATAAAATTTCAGCGATCCCCGATTCCCGAAAAAAACCTGTCAAAAACCTTAGACATGTTTGCGTAACAGGTTTGTTAAGTAATTAATCAGATTAGTAAATTTACGCCACAGGTGACATTTTCTCAGTTTTGTCACTCCACTCCATTCATTGATGATTGAGAGAAACCGATTGTTGTTGGGCGGTGTTATGTCAATTTTGATGCAATCACTCACAAAAATACATTTTTGGCAGTCGAAAGTTCGTTTCTTATCAAAGGCCACCAAGGCGATCTTAAAATCGGATATTGAAAAGAAAATTAAATGTGAAATATAAAAATTAGTTTAAAATAATTGAGGGAAAAGTGGTGCCTGTAGTTCTCTTCGATTCATTTACCACGATAGTGATAACAAAAATTGAGAATTTCGCAGCGTGCTCGATTTATTTATCTGTGTTAATTTATCGTCCAATAGTCCAGAATGACTTTTGCCCTTCTGGAACACCAAGTAAAATGTGCTAAAATACAAAGTGCAACTTTAAAGGGACAAAAACAGGTAACTTGTTCTAAACCAGAAAAGAAGGGCAAAATTTCGACACATGAAACGGATCGTGTGAAGCTAAACCGGAAAGTTTTGCTTCGGTCAGCTAAGAGTTATAGACCGCTGAGCATAGCTGAAGATAGTGGATTTTTTATTAATATTGGGCACACTACGCACCTGTGGACGCTAAAGGGTTAATTGCAAACCGTACCAATTTTACAAAACATTATTTAGCCGATTTATACAAAGAGGCCAAAAGCGGCATTTGTAAACACTTAGATGTACAGCGCAATCAAGTACCTGGTTGCCTTCGGTATGCCGCATTCAGAACGGATCATTGGAAAGATCATAATCAAGTTTTGGACCACAAGCATCTCCACACATTCCACAATTTGTGTGTTTCCAAATTTTCTGAGGAAACCATGAAAAATGACGACGTTGCTAAAGATATCAATATCAAACTTCTGGACTATATTGGTTTAGAAAGAGAACAAAAGGAACGTGAATAAAAGAACGTTGTGACCTCTGACAGTGATAGAAAAATGGTGCTTGGTGTGTCAAAACATTTTTAACGAATTTCTTGTGCTGGACATGATTTGAATTTAGGCATGCAGTATTCATATTATTCATTTGGTTCATCCTACTTACACGTGGATACGGCGCCAATTAGAACGACAAACTGAGCGAAAAAATTATGTTTCTGCTCTTAGAAAATTTCTATTGGAAGGATTAAATTTGAAATGTGAAACCAAATTAGTATGGTGGCATTTTGCTGGGACCATCCTGGACCCGACATCTGAAGATGACGAAATTAAAAATGCTTCTAAGCATATTTTCAAAGAACTAAAACCAGATAAAAAAGACTTTGAAATAATTATGAATAAACTGAATCTGAATGATGCTCAAAAGGGTAATAACAATACACTCGATAAGGACGAAAAATCACCGCCACGAAAACGCAGAAAAATTGGACGATTCTATGATTTGTGTAGTGATAACGAAGAGTCACTAACTGATGATAATAAGGACAAACCAAATTCTGTTGTTGACGAATATTTTAATATTGATATGAAAGGTCGAGATGTTGAAATTCTACCGTGGTGGAAGTCTGAGGGTGCAGTTAAATACCCTGAACTAGCAATGATTGCACGAACTGTTTTTGCCATTCCAGCAACTAGGACGACATCAGAACGTGCTTTTTCTTCTGCTGGATTGACCTTAACATCCAAGAGATCGAATCTGCATGCTGATCATGTAAATGAGCTTTTAGTAATAAGGGGCTATTTCTAAATTTTTTTATGTAGTTTTACATTTGATTGATTCATTTTTGATTTTTTATCCAATTTTGTTTTATTTGCTGCAATACAATGTGATATTGTTTTGATATTATCATAGAAATTTACATTGTATAAATGTTGTACAATAAATGTCATTAACTAAAGTATGTATAGATTGTTTTTAATTGACTTTAGACTCTAGTCGTAGCGGGGATCGGGTCGTAGCCGGGATTGGGCCCCCTAAATGGTCATAGGGGCGGGGCCGATTAAAGTTGTTCGGGGAGGGTATGGGGGCTTATTTTGTACCCCCGCACATCTTTCATGTATGTATGTATGTAGGCCTATGCATGTATGTATGTATGTATGTATGTGTGTATGTATATATGTATGTATGTATGTATTCTCAAAGTTCTACCCTATATGGCAATGCATCACATGAAAAAAATTAATGGTTTCTGGTGGTCATAAAGCACAGAGCATAAGCAAGAAGCTTTTCCAAGGAAAAACAGTATCAAATTGAAGAAAAGATGGCAAACTTCTGTCAAGAAAGAGGAATTATTATGAATATATTATATATTGATTTAGTTAATAACCCATTCTTCATGATTTTTGTTGCAGTGGTAATCAAGTATCTTGGAGGAAATATAGCTTAACTTTAACCATGATACCCTTCAGCAGGTGGTGATCAAACTTCACCGAAAATAGGTCAATTGTTTTCTGGTAAGATCTAAGTGCGCTTGCGCCAGATAACAACTTCCCTCTCGAATTTTAACACACCAGACAATTGTATATTATGTTCTCTCTCATTGTCAACAACAAGTTGACGCTGAAGATGGCAAGGGACAGCAGGGGAATGTAGCACTTTTCTTTATTTTCTACAATATCTCTTGGTTTTTCTTACGTTTAGAATGATAAATTACAAAAAGTTACTGCTAGCAGCTGTAGTTTTTGCTTGTTTAGTAAGTTTAACAACATCTAACATTCATCGGGCAGCTCAAAGCAGGGCGAAACGCAGACCCCGAGACGATGGGTTTCTACTGAAATACTTCTACAAAATCAAGACTGCATGGCTTTTCTCGATTCCAGCAGCCCTTCTTGTTGGTCTTACAGGGATATTTCCACTCCTGATTATTCCTGTTGAAACTGGACACTCGCTAAAAGAAGGAGGTGAGTAGAATTGAGTACACATTCCATACCATTAATTTTCGGTTAGAATTCTTGCGTTGCTGACCCCAGCCATAAAGTCTTGTAAACCATAAACTTTCTTGCTTTGATACGTTTGTTAGTACCATGCTAAAGGCAATGTTTTTGTAGTAACTGTGGCCGAAAGTGAGTTTTACTAATGAGTTTTACACTTTCATGTCTAATGGGTATTTTTACTGCAGGCTATTCTTCTTAAAAATCACCATACCCACTAGCTTTCCAACAGATAACAAAGCAAACCATTAACGGTGAATTTTTAGCACGTTTTAAATGGAAATAAATTTGCATTGTTGCGCAGTGTGGAAGCTGGATTAATGCCCTACATTTTTTTTGTTTGCAAGTTTAACTTAGAGATTGTAGCTGTCAGTGATTATTTTTTTACGAAGAATTAAGTAAATGAGCAGTGGTTTTTCTAGAAGAAAGACGATGGGCCTCGTCTGTAGAAAATATGCAAAGTTCTAAACTACCCTTACAGAAATAAAACTCTGAAAGCCAATTAACCACCTGACAATGACCATCCTCGGATTATTCATTAGGGGATACATTTATTTGCTCTTTTCCCTGCTCGTTGGCTGCACTACAGTCCTTATGTTTTTGTTCGGGGTCTTGAGCTGTAACTGTTCTTTGGATCGTCTAAACTGAATAGAAAATCCGAAAGAAAATGACAAAATAGATGAGGCAATTAGGTACTTATTTAAATTTCAGTACAGTCATACTTGATCTGGTTTTTGGGTAACATCTTCCGCTTTATTATTAAGACAACTAAATGACTCACATGACAATTGATGTTTTGGAATTAGAGTTGTTGATGGCTTATTTCTGCTCTTGTTTTTTCCCCTTATGATTGAATATATGTAACGAAGTGTATTATAAATATTTACAAAGACCTCATGTCAACAATAGTTCAAGATGTTTATTAATTCCATGCGTTTGTTCGTAAAAGTCAACAATTTGAAGATCATGAATCAATAACTTTCCCAGTGTTTATAAAGCATGGAGCCCGGAATGTTGGAGCTTTGAAAATACCCCCGAACAAATGTTCCTTTAAATTCCCTTTCATTGCGATCCACTTACGTTCCTTATCAGTTCAAAACGATTAGCCACAACAACAGAACCATATTTTTTCTAACGGGTTTCAGGTGGTATATTTTTATCAGATTTAGAAGAAAAAAGCCCCAATTTTACTGCAGTAGGAATCCATTGTCATTCATCAACGACATATTCACATCTCGTTGATGAAGTACGTTTTAAGCAATTAGCAGGTTTCATTTTTGTTTATGCAAAGCCTTGGTTTAGAGTGAAATCATGGACGAAATTGTGTCATATATTAACTAAAATCTACCAATTAATCTGTTTTGAAAGTATACCATTAGCTGTGTTATTAACACAAGATAAGACTATGCAATTATATATTAAAGTGATGTAAGGACAGTAGCAAGCTAAGTGAAGCTGTTGTATTATGAATGTTTCTGTTAATACAAGTTCATTATATTTACCAATGGGCTGTTTATTAACCATTTTTGTTTGTAATGATGAATCCTGGAACGTTTGCAGCTGTGAAAAAAATATGTATAAAATATTATATATATATATATATTATTATTATTATTATTATTATTATTATTATTTCAAGTGTGAAGGCCCAATATTTCCCATTGTTCATTTTTGATAACATGTTTACCTATGTGTTTTTTATTAACACTTGTGGTAATAAGGACAGGAAAGGAGGAAGAAGTATGACAATGTTTTGGCTAAAACTCATTGAACAGGGATATCTGTCTTGGGGTATACAATTTTGAGAAGTAAAAGGCCAGGTTAACTTAGCAAAAAGAAAGTATTTGCTGCCCCTCCCCCCTTGTTATGTTGTTCACGAATTTATATATATATATGTATATATAAAATCCTACTAATATTAAACTTAAGAAATGTGACACCCATGGCTTTGGCATGTTTGGAAAACTATTCTTGATTCTGTTTGCTAGTTTGCTTAACATTGCCATGTTCAGAAAGTTTGCATATTTGGTGCAAATGTCTCTGTAATACCATCTGGTGGTTCTAACAAAGAGAAGCTTCCTTGTTTATTGTAAAAACTTGTTTATGGTTGTTATGGTTTAATAAAACCTCTATTTAGAATTTTCTAAACAGTTCTTAAGTATGATTTGTCACCTGGGGGAATGTAAAATTATGGAAGAACAGAAACAGATTGTGTAAGCCTGAGGAGGTATATCATTTGGGTAAGTGGGACAGTGTTGGAATTCTGAAACAACAGGGGCTTGCCAATAAAAAAGGGGATATTTCTATGAAGCCTACATGATGTCTGTGTTTCTATATGGGGATAGATATGAGTTTGGCAATAATAGTGGGGATGTTCTGGTCAATTTTGAGTGAATGCAAGGTACATGCTTGTAATCTGGTTCACAGACAAGAAGGTTGCATTAAAGTAAGAGTAAAGTATATGAAGGAAAACCTAGAGCAAATTAGATATTTAATAGAAGGAGGGAAAGAGTTGTGACAACTGTACCATGTTATAACAAAGGAGTTCCATAATACAGGGCTAGGAAACAAGTTTTTTAAATATTTGTTACTGCTCTTATTTTGTTATGTTTTCAGCTCTGTAAATTTGAATTAAAATACATTATATGTATAAAATAATTTTTCCCTTTTTAGTTTCTCCCAAGAATTTGAAAGTCTTATTAAGTTTTGCAGTTGGTGGGTTGCTTGGAGATGTTTTTCTGCATTTACTTCCTGAAGCATGGATGTATGTCAAACCAGGTCAGCATTTTTAACTTTGTAATGTTCAGATTTATTATTTTAATTGTTAATCCTAAGGTATTTTTACTCATAAAGTCATTAGACCTTTGACATAGTGGAAAAACTTTCTCCATGAGATTCAAAAAAACTTCCATTTTTGAGTCATGTGGATCATATGTACATTTGGCTTTAACCTGTTTCAGGCATCAACTGTGGTGATACCAAATTATGTGGTATCACCACAAAATTTGGTATGGTCAGCTACAGTGTATCTCATATAGCATTATATTTGGTACTGCAAAAACAAAAGAAAAATTGAGAATTTGTGTATGTCAATCTATCATTGTTTCTCTTTTTGTCAGTTAAGAATGTACTTTGTTGATGATTTGTTTTGTGTTGTTCATGCAGCTCCAACTAATCTTGGTGTTGTTTCATCATCATCATCATCATCATCATATCAAGTTTAACGTCTGTTTTACATGCTAGCATGTGTTGGGCACTTTCTTGAAATCAACTTCCAAGTTATCCTATTCTTCACCAGGTCTCTGCTGACAACTTTTTGTTTGAGATCAATCCTTTTCATTTCCTCCCATGTTTTCTTCAGTCTTTCTCTGATAATGGTTCCTGCAACCTTGATTGTTCTGCACCTACTTGCCCAAGCATTCTTGTCCATTCTCTCCACATGACCAAGGCAATGAAGCCACCTGTTCTGCATAGAGCTGCCAATACTGTCCAGATTCAATCTCCTTCTGAGTTCATTAGAACTGAGGCTGTCTTTCAGACTTACGTTGCACATCCATCTTATCATTCTCATGTCATTCCGCTTGTGCTATGTACACATGCCTGGTAGACTCTACCTTTGGTAAGTAATGGCAGACCTCTGCTGTTTAAGAATGGCATCAGCTCCCTGAACTTACTCCATCCACTGTTAACCCTTGCTGTAACACTTGCACCAGCTCCCCCCTCAGCTCCAAAGGTGTCACCAAGTTAGCAAAACTTCTGGACAACTTTAATTTCCCCACCCTCCAAATGCACTTTCCATAGGTCTAAGTCGCAGGTTGTGTCTCCTGTGCACCTGTTGCAGCTAAAGTGGTTACTTTCTGTCACTTTGCCCTTTATTTCAATGCACCGTTTATGTACCCAGTGCTTGCAAGTACCACAATAGGTTGAGTTGCCCCTTACTGCCTTCCCTCAGACTGAACAGGGAAACTTTCCTTTCTCCGATGGCTTTCATTTAAAGATTTTCTGTAGCATGTTGCCTTTAGGGAAGTGCTTGTCAATTTGTGTGAATAATTTATTTCTGATACTGGTGCTGATAATTTTTCTGTATGACAGGTTGTATTTTTAGTATATTGTTATATTGTCTGTTTTTATATGTGGTAGTTGTGGCTGGTTCATAGTGCAGTTTCTATCTGTATCTATTGCTTTCTGGTGTGGAGGTGCTGCTTGTCTGAAAAATGCTTTGTCAGATGAGAGTAATAAAAGGTGTCTGTTGATACCATCTGGAATGTTCTTTGTGGTTATTGGTGGTTGTTTGCTTTCAAATTGGTGGATATATTGGGGTGTTGTGTCAGATTTTGTAAAGGGTTTGCAGGTGCTATTGAGTATGTTGCATAGAATGAAAAGTGGAATGGAACTGAGTAACAAAAAAAGTTTTAACAGTATTTTCAATATGGTGTTGAATATTATTTAGGGGTATAAAAGTTTGTAGAAACTCCAGTCAAAAGTTGAAAATAATTCTCTAAGCAAGATCCGAGGAATATATTATAGACAATTGGGATGACTTGAAGAAAATTATTTAACAGACATGCCATATTATCTCAGTGTATGTATTTATCTTATGATGAAGTCAACAAAAGCCATAAAAAAGAGGAGAAATGGTGGTTGCCATAGATACTTTAAAATTCTTAAAGCCGAGTTGAAATTAGGGTGAAAGTATGAACCTTAATAGTTTCAGTGTAATGGGATTCAGCTTTAGCTTGTACCCTTTTACAGGAATTTGAGGCATCATTAAACAACTGTTTATTAAATGAAGTCCCATCATAGCAAGTCTAATGGAAAAAGTCATTGGGCATTAGCTGCAGTACATACTGGTGAAAACCAAAAGAAGGTATGGGAATGTAATAAATGATTAACTACGAATTGACCTCATGTTGGGCTTTAATCAACAATAAAACAGCTCAGTGTACAAAATGGCGGCTAACAATACAAATGACCGCTGACAATAACAAGAACAGGTTCGTAGTCCACAGGGAACCCAAAATCTATAAAATGCCCTATTAAATGTCAATTGAAGTGAAGATCGTCTATTACGACATTCACCCTGTCCTTTAAAGATCAAGCCTATCTACTGGACGCCTGATTCTCTCAGAGCGCCTTACAGGGTTGAGTTCAGCATTAGTAGTTATGCTAGTTTGGTCTGTGGCTATTGGTACCTCTTGTGGTGCAGGAAGACTTTCACTTGTGGTTTCAGACACATTCTCTTGACGCTGGATCTGAACTTGATTTGTACATGGAGGTTTGGGAGCAAGATGCTTCGTTGATACTGTTGTCTCTCTACCATCATGATAGCGTACGAAGGCATAGTGTGGGTTTGCTTGGAGAAGTTCCACCTCGTCGACTAATGGATCAGTCTTATTTGTGCGAACATGACGCTTGAGGAGTACAACAC
>RDPX01000203.1:70924-91005 GCA_003991215.1 Morbakka virulenta
ATTCGACCCCTAATACACTAGTCAATGCTGCTATTCCTGTCAAGTCCTCAGAATCCACAGATAACCAGGCAGGTAATCTGGCTTGTGCTGCTGCTGAAACAACCTCATTCAGTTGTTATTTTTTATCTTCCCACGGTTACGTTGGTCAAACATGTACGATACCGACTTTTGGTCAGTCTTCAGAGTGAAGTGTCGTCCGGTCAGAAAATGCCTCCAATGCCTGATAGCTTCAATGATAGCCTGTGCTTCCTTTTCTATAGCAGCATGCTTAAGTTCGCTACCTTGTAGTGAGCGGGAGAAGAAAGCGACCGGTCTGCCATCTTGACTGAGTGTGGCTGCAAGGGCTACCTCAGACGCATCAGTTTCAACTTCGAATGGTAACGCCTCATCGATAGAGGCCACGAAAGCTTCCTCGACTGCTTTCTTTAACTTGTTAAATGTAGTAACAGCTTCAGGTGATAGAGGAATCACCTGAAGCTTTTTAGATTGTTAGCCGCCATTTTGTACACTGAGCTGTTTTATTGTTGATTAAATTGTAATAAATGATTAACTACGAATTGACCTCACGTTGGGCTTTAATCAACAATAAAACAGCTCAGTGTACAAAATGGCGGCTAACAATACAAATGACCGCTGACAATAACAATAACAGGTTCGTAGTCCACAGGGAACCCGAAATCTATAAAATGCCCTATTAAATGTCAATTGAAGTGAAGATCGTCTATTACGACAGGGAATTTGCTAATGATGCACAAAAGCAGCCATCCAAACCTGAATGCAGGACATGATTCCAGAAGGGTTCTTTTTCTGGGAGAAAAGTAAAAAGAGGCATTTTGAAGGGATACCAGTCAGAAAATTAAAGAAAGAATTCCAGTAGTACATGATATAGGTGTAAGAAGATGGATATATACATGAAAAAACTGATGTAGGTAGGATTGAAACAGAGACCACCATATGATTGGAATTACACAGCAGTTGCAATTTTGGTTTACAGAAATAATCAAGAGACAAAAATGCAGCAAAGGCCAATCATTTTGACCATCCTGATAAACACCAATACTAAAGCTATGACTGTAACCAAGTATATTTAAATATATCTAATCAAAGTAAAGTAAAATTTCTATAACTACAATTTAATCATTAATAGTATATGTAATAAAATAAAGATATTTTTTAACCATATTAACTCATGACTGGATCTGGAAAACATCAACAGTCCATCTCTAATAAACTTCAGGCCATAATGGCTGCAGAAAAACAATTCTAAAATTTTTGTTCTGTATATCTATAACTTAATAAATAAATGGTAATGAAAAATGATGAGTTGTTTTTGTAATAACAATTGCCCCAAAATTGCTTATTGAAATATCAGTATGGACAGGAATCCACATGCAGAAAGGTATTACAACTGTTGATCCTTCAAGTGCTACCAAGGAGTTAAGGCTTGTTACCATAAATTACAAATTGAAACCCATTAAACTGATGAATTTGGTACTCCTAACTAGTTGAAAATTACTTCTATCACAAACTCGCCACAGCACACTCAATAAGGTCTTTGAAGAAAAGGGAAGAAATTTGATACCGTAAAACCCCCATCTGGAAAACAAGAACCCAAAAAGTCACCAAAACAGACCAATAATGGAGAAAGGAGTAAGAAGGCATGGTCAGTGGAGGGATCCATCAACTTCTTAAGGTGTTTATTTTCAATACAGTATTGGGACAGTTGCAAACCAAGACAATGACTTTTTCTACTACTACTGATGTCAACTGGTTCTTGAGATGACTGGTACTACACCTTGCCAAAGGGTGATCAAGAATAGCTGTGGCAGAGAAACCTCATTCATCCACATTGAAAGTTGACAACTGGATGTAGTTTTATGTCAATAGGCAGGACATATATGATATCATTTTACAGGAAGTCTTCCTTCTTTTGTACTATAGTACTTCCCTCTTTTATACTATAGTACAAAAAAGGTAGAAAAGTACTTTATTTTTACACATGGTATACTATACAAAACTATGACGATACTGGTAAACGGATCAGTATTATATATTTGTGTTGTTTTATTCCAGCAGGTCATTAAGTATTCATGATGTGAGATGATACATTTAGAAAACCTTTGAGTAAGTTTTGGTGATATTCAATGGACAGCTGAATAAATATATTTCTTTTTGAATATGAGAAGTTTCAGAAGGTGCCAGTCAAGATGTACAACCATTGAAAAATAAAAGAAATGAAACAGGAACATTAATGTGACAGGTGTTTCAATAGATTAAGAGGATATTTTATTTTTGTCACTTTTCATTAAATACTTCAATAACTGTTGCAAATTAGTTTTGTCACCCTCAAATCAATCAAAACATGCAATGGCCATACATCAATATACAAGGAACTGGGGCTGGAGTGGAGCCCCTGAAGCAAACACATTTTCAGCTCTGAAAAGGCCATGAAACGTAATTGGTGGGAATAGAAATTGCTTCAGGCAATGATCAAAATCAATAACAGCACAGCAAAGAGAATGCCCATTTTTATGACTTTTCACAAGATCTGTGCTTTTTCAGCTAATTTTCATACCTAAATCACAGCATTTTTATTGACAAAAAGTTTTTAATGTAATTGATTTCCAATAAGATGCTGCTGATGGGGCAAAAAGTGAATTTTTGGGTTAAAAAAACAAACTCCTGTCAAACCAACCAGCTCCTAAATTTGTCTTTTTGGTATATATTTTGACCTTATTTTACTGGGGTTTTTTTCATAGTATTTTTGTGATTTAGCATTCCAAAGTTTATTTGTGGTTGAAAAGCACATGGACAAAATGTCGAAAATTTACCCCGATTTTTGTAAAAATGTGCCCTAATAATTAAGAGTCTGAGTTACTGGTCTGGACTTACTGTACTTCTTTTTTTTCTTTTTCTTTTTTTGAAGTGCAGCCAGAAGAAGTAGAAAGAGAAAAGTTCTTGTCTGCAAGCCATTAAAGCAAGTGGCAGTAACCATAAACTGCTATAATTTGTTATTTTGTTAATGAGCTTTTGTTGTATTTTGGCCAAAAATCTTTCTCACTTTCTCACGAAATTCCATTGATCTGGCAAACAATCTTGTTTGAAATCTATTCTTTTGTGAAAAATGTGCCAATGACTTTTTTTTTTTCGCGGACCAAGTTTGATGTTGCCACTGTTTTTGCTGACTTTTTATTTGCCAACCAATTTTCTAAAAAATGACAAAAATAAAGTACCTAAATCTGCATGAAAATGGTCAGTAAAAAGCAACGAAATTTGGTAATGACCAAAATTTTTATCCACTTTTTCTTTTTGCTGACTTTTTTAGGACTACACAAACAATTTTGTCAAGTTTTTTCCTGCCCATAAGGTATGGCAATTGAAAGGGGTTTAGGGGTGTAGCCACATGCCAGACAACAACAAATTGGGCCTGTGATTCTCCTAAGTCAAAACCTCTGCCTGATATACCAGGAAGCTGACACAAAAAAATTCTACATATGCAGGGTACCCCATAGACACCTGCAAATTGTGCCAAACAATAAGATTCCCCCCAAAAATTTTCTCATGATGCCATGCCAAAACCCATATGCTCCAACAAAAGCGTGTTTTCTGATAAAGGCTGACCTGGTCAAGGAGGATTCATTGAAGATGGGAGAAGCAAGGAAGCACCAAGATATGTGCAATCAGTGGAAAAATTCTAAACAGCTCACCTGCACTGTAATCTTTTAGTCCTTTTATTCAATCTTCCTGTTTGGTGTAGAGAGAACATTTGATTCTGGTCACTTTAACATGTTTTATCTCCAACTCTTCAATCTTACAATTCAACTCAGTTTCCCATTTCGTCACACCACAGATTTGTCATGCTTGCTGATGATCAACTCCGTGAACTGGTGAACTGCCAAAATAATGCCAGAAAAAGTTTCTAAATTTGATGATGCAACAAAAAAAATTTTTTTATTGTTTTAAAGGTGAACTCACCCCCACTTGTGTTTTGCTCTTTGAGAATCAATGAGTGGTCTCGAATGAATGGCCTGCCTGAGAAGTTGGTGGACTAATTTGAATTCCATGATATTTTTCTGTGACCTTCTTCCATTCACTGAATAAAAAGCCATGTGTTCGTTGAAACAGTAGATTGAAAACATGGGGGGGGGGATCAACACTTTTGTAGTGTTGGTAAAAATCCATTAAAACAAGAAGGAAGGAAGCCAATTGATCAGATTAACTTCTGTCAAATATGGTGGTGTGACACTTGTGGACAGAGGGGCTGTGGCAAATGTTTTTTATTTTCTGTCCATTTTATCACAGTGGAGATCACTAAAAGTCAGGGCATAACCCACTAAATATTTTAGTGGATTTGGTCAGTAGCCATCATCAGATACATCAAACAGCTACAGCGTCAAGAAATGCAGTGTTATAGGAATCAAGAATAATTCTGATTAAATTCAAATGTTTGGGCTTTGCCCCACCACTCCAACTTAAGGCTTCCATCATCACCTCACTCATTTATACCTGCTACACTAATTTCTGCAAGTCCTATGGAAGTTCAAAAGTTGGGGAGTTTTGACTGTAAATTTCAGTTCAGGCTAACAATGATTATGAAAGTTTGTTGAACAAACTTTTTACTTCTATGGAAAATGCAAGGAGAAAATTAATTGTGAGAAATCTTGTACTTTCTCCCACAAACCTCATCCCCATTGAAAAGCAATTTATCACTCTGAAAATACCAATGATTTCATAGCAATGATTCACTGCATACAGTTCTGTATCTTTGGCACAACAGAATGTCCAATCAACGACCCTGTAATATGGGCAAGTCCTTGGCACTCAATGCCTTAAAAGAGATTTATGTTCATTTTGCGACAAAAACACACTGCCATTATACCTTATTGAGTAAACCTTTGTTAGGCAAAAGTGACAAGCTTTTGTTTGAGTGACAAAATTTCGCCAGACAAAAATTGGGCGATAAGAAGGTACAGGAAAATTGTGTGTTCAGAAGACGAGATACTAAGTTTCGATACTCATCACAATTGCTTACAAAATCACCCACTCACTCTTGCAGAGAAAACAATGGAGAGTGTTGACACCCTGACGTTTGTTCATGTCATGTGTGAAAATTTCACAATAAAAACAAAACATTTTTTGTATTGTCCAAATCTTAGAAAATCTGGCATATTGAACTGAATTGTACATAAAAAAGCAAGACTCACTGAATTCTTTTTCGTTATCATCGCCACTGCTTGGAAAGAAGAGAAATTAATTTCAGATCATAGAAAGTGGATGTATGCAACCTCTTGAGTGGAAGTTTTGGATGATTTATATTTTGCACAGGTTCTGGATCTGATCAAGATTATCTTTGCCTGTGGATGAGCTCAGGGACAGAAATTTCAATTGGACCCAGGGACCAGGCTGTGATGTTAGTTGTGAAATGACCATGATCGAGAAATTGGCACTGAGAGAGAAATATTTTTGAGTTTACAGAGTTGTTGTTTTGTCAAATTTTAATTTGGAGAGTTATTTAGGGTCAGCATAAAAGGAATTTATCCACAAAGCAGAATCCAAAAGAAAGTGCAGCATGTGTACCAGAATTTTTCCTTTGCAACTTAGAGTATTCACTCAAAAACAAACCCATGTTTTTTCTCTCAGAATTCAAAAACTGCTTCACAAAATAGTGTGAAGTGTTAATTCACACCCTGCAAGTCATGCCCCACTTGCTTTAAAATCAAAACGTTAGGAATGCATCACCATATAATGCACCCTTTTGATAGCACCTTAATTATTTTTGCCAATCTTGCTTCATGCCAATTTTCATGGCCATAGCTTGAAAAAACAGCCTGTGTGCCCAAAAGTGCCACTGAATGAACACGCATCACCAGGTACAGGATGAAACATAGATTTTTGGCAGGAACCTGTGTCTTCTGCTAGGCCTGTTGGCAAGCAAAGTGAGCCACAAGGACAAATAAGCCCACTAATGACATTGTTGCAGGTTTAGCTTAGTAGCCATACACTGTTTAAATGAGTTTTTTAATGCATGTAGCTAATTTGGTAGTAGAAATATAAGAAAAGTTATGATAGCAGAAAGGGAAGACAGTACCACAGTTTTTGAAGCTCCTGCTGTAACAATTTGGTCAAAAGTAAACACTCAGACAATAACCACTAACCAGTAATCTTTAGTGACATTGTGTTTCAGAGGTGCCTTTGGAACATGCAAGGTGATCATTTTAGAGAATGAAGACCCCATCTCATTTTCAAACCATAGTTTTTTAGTAAAAGGAGTTATTCACTATCCTGTAAAATTAGATATTTGTGTAAAAGAACTTTTTACTCACTACAAACTAAAATTGCTCTATATATCTATATGCAGAGCTTTATAAACAAGTAAATATTTACAAAATATTAGATATCACTTAAGTAATATACATTTTACCACATTGCAATAAAGGCATGCAATAAACTACAGATGCAGCTTGCTCCTACTTTTGTTAGCTTAAAGTCAATTTCATGGTATTTTTTTGTTGCCTATATTTGGTTAACACATTAGTGTGTTTGTTTGTGCTAACCTTTTAAATAAATGTACCCAAGTGTTAATGTTATACAACTGATTAATGATTAAGAGTGAACCCTATATGCAGACAAGAATGTAACTATGAGAAAAGAACATGATGGCTATAATGGAACTATTTTATTTTGTCTTTAAAAAATGAATTTTTTTAATTTCAGCTTTGACATTTACAAATCAAGGATCTCACTTGATATTTAAATACTTTTGCTTTCAGGTGTACTTTCTTGTATGTTTTTAGTTAAGAAACTCCTGTTTATTAGAACTATATGAAAACAACCTAATGAATACCAGGAAAATTATTCAGATGTCATAGGCGATTTTGAATGAGTGATAATTCAAAAGGCTGTAATTTGATTTAGACTACTCATGTTAGAAGTACAAAAGAAAATACATAATCATGCCTTACTGAAAACTTACATTAATGTTAAATGGCTTATGAAGTAGGACCATGCTATTTTTGGATATGCATGATAGGTAATTGCTATGTTGTGAAAGATAGTATGGTGGTATAATGGTTGAATGGAAAACGTATTAAAGATAATAAAAATACATCACTTTCAACTATCCTGATCTGGTCAAACCATCTGGACACATTTGTAACAAAACACCTGATATACCTTCAATACTGAATCAGTTCTTTAGTTTGTATAGAAAATACCTTCCCTTTTTGAGATTTCCCTTACACACCTATCACAATATTGGTATCTCTTTATGACCGAATCCACATATACCTTCCTTCTTTAAAGACCACATTTCACTACTGTACAACATGCAGCTTAAGACAAAAGCAGTTTGGCTGTGCAATGGGATCTTCAAAACAGGGTTAAAACAACGAGGCAGGAATTTTTTTGTCTGTTTCTACAACCAGTGGCACATGGAGATAGGTGAACTAAAATTTAGAACAGGGTGAAATAAAACCAAACAAAAATGCTCTAAATCTTTACTTGACATAAACATATGAAATTATTATTTTTAAAGAGTTTTTGCCAAAAATCCATTAGCATTTTTAAGCACCCATCAAGGATTTCAATTAGTTCCTGTTAACTAGATATGTGGTGGCTTAGTTGTATTGAGTGAAGGTTGTTTGTGTTGATAAAATCCACTTAGTGATAGCCTTTTCTAATAAACTTTAAGCCTTTCATTTATTTTTTTATAATTTGGATGGCTAAAATGCTATCAATGTTACTCTACTTTAATAATGGATCAAGAGAACAATGTTTTGGTTGTATTATCTGATGCACTTATGTAAGGTTTATAACTTTGTAATAAGATTTTAGCAATAACTATATTTCTGGCAGATAGTATTGCATAATTCCATAAACATGGTGATGGGTATTTTACAAGAATTCTTGTTTCACCTGTACCAGCTGGTTAAGAAACCAAAGTTTCACTTTGGTTTCTTAACCAGCTGGTACAGGAAATAGCCACAGATTCAAAACTTACAAGCTATTGTTTAATGTACTGTTGTTGTTTCAGGAAATGACTACCACTGGAAGCATACATGTATTGGACTCTGGCTTCTCACTGGATTGTTGACTTTTTTGACACTTGAAAAGATATTTGGTGAGGAAAAGCAAACAGAAACCACTGAAGAAGATGTTCCAGTTGGTAATAAAGAATTGTCAAATGACAAATCTGATTGCAATGGGAAAATAGTAAGTTTTAATAGCTTAAATAGATAAAAATAAATAGATAAAAATTTAATAGATAAAAATAAATAGATAAAAATAAGCTTATTGACTCATTTTGTTGTAGTTTAGTTAAGGCTTTTTGTTGAGTTCTTATTAGAAGGTAACCTGATGCCACAAACTTGTACATATACCCATAAAATCAAGAATATATGTTGCAGTAGGGTGACATAACAGTTTGGTTCAGAATTCGCTCTGACTAAAACAAAAGTTTGCATGGTATAAGGTATGGTCACAATTTCTGTAACTTGATAACTGTTAGTTGTATGAAGGTGGTCAATCCCTCATTCTAATCCAAAGACCCACTATTCTTTTGTTCTTTACTATACCAAAAGGTGTCAAGAGTACTGGAAGTTGCTTAAAGTGGTCACTTTATCAATTTCAATAACCATTGGTCACATAAAGGTGGTCAGCATTACATTTTAACCAGAAGACCCACTTTGACATTGTGTTTTAATGTACTGAAAGAAACTTGTGCAGTTACATATCTGTCAGTAGGCAAATTTTACAAACTCTGAAAATGACTATATTTAGCCAAAGGTGGTGGAAATGGCTGATTTCTTATCTCAAAAGTCATTTAATGTATAAAGCTGGACTACCCCCCTCCTCCTCCCATTGCCATCAGGAATTTTGTCATGTTTTAAACTAAAAGCTTTCATTTGACAAAAATTGACTTACAATGGGGTCTTAAGCTAAAATTTTTGGGAAAAGAGGGAGGACACCTAAGGAATAGAGATAGCGAACAGGAATTAGCATACGTTTATGTGAAAATGAAATGTGTTTTAGAAATTTTTAGTGTTTTTAAAAGATGCATTTTCCAGCCCAAGTTGTGCCATTGGCCACTGGAAATGTTTAATGTAGAGGGTACAATTGCTTCTAGTGTGCCTCACCTTTATGTAACTAATTGTGGAAAGTTGACTGGGTTTTTGTTGTTTTTTTCCTATTAAATTTTGGAGGGATGATTGTTTATTGTAATATTTAATGTTATAACAATATCCACATTTATGTAGTTGTTTTTGAAAAAAACATTTCTTATTAGATGATTTCACTAAAAGGTTTCTAAAAAGTATTTCAGAAGACATGTTGAACTACACCAAATGTGAATTTGTTGCATATAGGCCCATGCAAATTAGCTTCTTGTCTTCTTTAACTAATAAACTACAAGCTGAAAATAAAAGTACATACATGTAAGTGTGTCATAGATACTTTGTGCAAAAGAAATAATCATTTTAAATAGTATTCCAGAGCTTAAAAAATTGGTGTAAGCACAACTTGTCAAGTTGTAAAAAGAAATTTGTTAAAGATTCCACAGTGGACCTCACCAACAGGCAGAGATACTGATGTTCCTTTTTTCATTTGTACTGGTAATGAGATTTTCAGGCTCTCTTCCAACCTGGTGGAACCATTCCCACAGCAAAATTTGACAACAGAGAAGGCTGTTTTTGACTATTACCTACTGTGGATGAAGAGACTAATTAAATGGATTTGGATTACTTGCAAATATATGGGTGTTTTTTGCTAACCATTTCCTTTAGAATACAAGAAAGTAAAATAAATAACACATGGAAACATTAAACTACACAGAAATTAAAATATCAAAACCAGGGAAGTTATCAAGCATCATGGAGACCTGGTAATTTACAAGGTTTACGGTAAACACTATTAAACTCCCATGTTGGTAGTTAATCAAGTAATAAGGCAGAGGAGAATAGTGAAGTACACAGACTATTTTATTGATTAAGTGACCTTTCCATAGCAGTGGAAATTTGTTTGAGTAGATATTTAATTGAAAACTACATATTTTGATGAAAGTGTTCTTATTTTGAAGTCACTCTATTCAGAGCAGTATTTGTTCATTTAATAACAAAGAGAGAGAGTTTGATTGCCAAAAACTTTATTTTATTGTTTTCAACATTTTTGCACAACTCATGCTATTTTCCTAAATGATTTTATAAAACTGTGTACATTTTTGGTATATTTCTGAATATGCTTTCTGTCACTAACACTATTTGCTGGTCATGCATGATCTGTCATCAAATCTTCACACAGACTATCTGAAACTAAGTTATTGTCAGGTTAGGTTTTTTTTATTTGTATAATTGAAAAATTACTCAGAACTTGACCTGTGCAGGAGAGACATTTTCTCTCTTCCCCAATGTACAGTTGCACACTGGCCAAGAAAACTTTGTGGCATCCCTCTAACTTACTTTGTCAATAATTTGTCAGCTTAATAAGATTGTGAATAAAGTAAAGCAAGTTTTTTAAGGCTTCATGTGCTTTCTAATACCAAATGTAGTTACAGGCACAGTGCTGACTGCTTGTTTTGGAGCACCATCAGTATGTGGACTGCCAACCAAAAGCTCAGAGCAGCTATACTTAACCCCATCTTAAGAGATTAAGAAAGCCTATTAAACTGCTGCATACAAGGAAACTTGCAAACAATAACAGGTCACCTATGGCCCAAAAGCATAATCAGTAATAAAGAAATGTATAAAGTCTTCAAAACGGATCCTAGATCTGCACTAGTAGCAAAGAGAAGATGGTCTATCCTGGGTCATGTCCTATGCATGGACATCAACACCCCCTCCCAGAAAGCCCTTGAATTCGCTATATCATGAGCAACAATGTATAAAGCCAGAATAGGTTGCAACTCTACAAATCTTCTTAGCACCATCCGTGAAGACATCAAAAACTCTGGACTAGGGCAACTCTGTACCAGAAAACAGCTCCAGAGCCTAAGGGGAAAAGCAAGAGAGAAGAAGAACTGGAAACGTTTCAACGAAGGTCTGATTGCATCTATGGGGTGACCTTGACTACCATAGAAATAGCACACAGGGGATAAGTAAGTGAGTATACAAGGAAAAGCAATCTGATGGTGATGACGATGCACGATGACTTTCCATTATGAATGGTTTTCCCTTACAACCTTGTAATGTTGAGTAGGAATAAAAAATTGCATGAACATAAATTATAATTATATGTGTTAAGTGCTTTTGGCCTTTTGTTTTCACAACTTCTCTTTAAATAACCTTTTTCTGACAATTCCATGTTCTCAGCCCTTTTGGAAGTAAGCATGATAAGCATTCAAATTTACACCATTTCATTTTATGAGTTACTTTTGTTTCATTTGACAGGTATTATGATGAGTAGTGATCCTAGTTTGTAAGTTTATTTTTCAATTACTTATTTTATTCTTTAACATTTGTTTGTTTAGCCACATACTTTAGACAGGATGAAATCTAATGATTACAATGTTGGGGTTNGAAGAAGAACTGGAAACGTTTCAACGAAGGTCTGATTGCATCTATGGGGTGACCTTGACTACCATAGAAATAGCACACAGGGGATAAGTAAGTGAGTATACAAGGAAAAGCAATCTGATGGTGATGACGATGCACGATGACTTTCCATTATGAATGGTTTTCCCTTACAACCTTGTAATGTTGAGTAGGAATAAAAAATTGCATGAACATAAATTATAATTATATTTGTTAAGTGCTTTTGGCCTTTTGTTTTCACAACTTCTCTTTAAATAACCTTTTTCTGACAATTCCATGTTCTCAGCCCTTTTGGAAGTAAGCATGATAAGCATTCAAATTTACACCATTTCATTTTATGAGTTACTTTTGTTTCATTTGACAGGTATTATGATGAGTAGTGATCCTAGTTTGTAAGTTTATTTTTCAATTACTTATTTTATTCTTTAACATTTGTTTGTTTAGCCACATACTTTAGACAGGATGAAATCTAATGATTACAATGTTGGGGTTAAAGCAAAAGTGGTTGAGAGCAAAAATGGCTTCAAAGAGATTGGTCTTGGAAATGGTGTTAATGGACTCAATGGATTAAATGGTGTTAAAAAAATAAATGGTGTGAATGGAGTCAGTCACTCAAATGGTTTTTGTAGTATAGATGATGGTGGGCTGAAAAAGAGGCAAAGCAAACAAGTTTGCAATGGTAATGAACAGTACACCGAAGGTAAGTACCATTGGAAAGAGCCCCATTACCTAAATTTTGTAACTAAACTGCCAATGGAAAGTATTAACTATGCTTTAATAATGTATGCCTCCATTTTCAATTTAACACTTATATGAATGCTTCAACATTGCTTGATTTACCTCCTTTTAAATAATATATTTTTTTGATAAACTCATCTAGGGTTTTAACTTACACTCTAAAGATTTTGCCAATATTGAAACCACCCTACTTTTTAATGTCATTACTTCACAAGTAAAGAAAGTACCATTCTAGTTTTTGGGTCTGGCTATGAAGTGTAAACTGACAATGATTTAGCAGCCCTAATCTTAACAAACCAAGATTGCAGGGATTTTAATATTAATCAGTTCTATTGGTTTGCAAAACGTAATTATTTGGGGGCTATACTATGGGGGCAAAATGGGAGGTCTTGTGTGCAAGTGCCAGGGCTTGTATGATTAATTTTGCAATTCTTATAATTCCAATTTTATTATTCCCTGTTATCACTGAAAAGAGTATAAAGTATTTTCTTAATGTAGAAAACAGCAACTCTTGACTGAGAACATTCAATATTGGGCACTTTGCATTATAATCCAATGGCTGCAAAATTTTGAATATTACATCTCCATAACCATAAAGAATTTCTTGCTGAAAATTTTAAAGCTTTCATAATTTTATTTATCACCATTGTACATTTGACAGATCTTAATGAAAATCGTGACATGTCCATTTTGGACATAGTAAATTGACATGGAATGGCCTGGGTATTTAAGAATTTTATTTTATATAAAATATTCTGTTATTTTTATGAATGTATTTTGACATTTCTTTTTCTTGTATGTAACAGTGGTGCATGATAAGGAAACTCCAGAAAAATCAGAACCAGTGAAGGTGAGGTGATTTTGTTATGTTGTTACATGATAGTTAGTGACTTTTGACAGAAAATTAATAAATACAATAGTAAGTCCACTATTTAATTCATGCTGCAATGCTGTAATGAAGGTGTATTGTTACTTTATTATTCCAACATATCTTGTCATAGAGATATGTTTATATATGTATATGTATATGTTTATCATCATCATCATCACCATCATCATCATCATCACCATCATCATCATCATCATCTTCGGTTTAACGGCTGTTTTACACGCCAGCAGCTTTCTTGAAATCGACCTCAAAGTTATCCTATTCTTCACCAGGTCTCTGCTGACACCTTTTTGTTTGAGATATATACATACATATATACATGTGTGTGTGTATGTGTGTGTGTGTGTGCTGTCATATGATTGCAATTATAGTTCTTATTTTTCGTGATTTGCCTTTTGTATATATATATATATGTATATTGTTCATGTATGGATTGGCCCATTATTGTCATTTAGTCAACAAGTTCCATCTTTGGCTAAAGTTTTGTGAGTGTTTCACCCCAATGCTATATATATATATATATACATATACAATGAATCTTCAAACAAATAATGAAAAGACAACTAAAAACTCCCAGAAACAATACACATTTGGTCTCCCTAACAAACAAAACGTGAACAAGGAGAAATGCTTCACTCTCGGTTACCACCAATGTGTTAAGAATGGCCCTTACTCTGTTTGGTGTACCCTGGTGTCTTGCTTGACTGATTAGGTATGAACCTCTGATGAGATAGTAACTGGTAAATCAAGGACAAAAATGCATTGTTTCAAAAGGAAACAGCATAGGGAAAATATTTATTAAATTCAACTACACCCCATAAATTATCTATCAAGAAAAGTGTGTTTTCAAAAGATAGGTTCTATTAGTGTTGTCACATACCTCAATCATTTAAGATTGATCAATTTAATTCTTTTTCTACCGAGACTATGCTATTTTTATAACCAACAAGCTTAACGTGCAAATATATATATATATAAAGTTGACCTTTTTTGCACGTTAAGCTTAAATATTGGGCCATTCTTAAGACACTGGTGGTAACCGAGAGTGATGCATTTCTCCTTGTTCACGTTTTGTTTGTTAGGGAGACCAAATGTGTATTGTTTCTGGGAGTTTTTAATTGTCTTTCCATTATTTGTTGTTTGAAGATTCATTGTTTTGTGTCATATTTTTATGACTAGATGCCCTTCTTGATGTCATCTTGTATATGAGATAAGAGTTCTAACCTTTGTATACCGATACAAAGGCTACAAGGCAGCAAGAATTCTGAAGTTTGGTTTGAAACTGTGTGTATAATCTATTGAATTGTAACATCCATATCGTAATATCATTTTTCAACTGATAAAAGAGTATCATGGATTGTTTTCTTCACTATAAAATGATATGCATTGCACCAACTGTAAAGGAGCCATTATGAATTTTATTGTAATTTCTTGCTTTGTACTCGATACCTTACGTTTTCAAGTGTTGCATTACTGATTTTAGTCTTGTTTTTGAGTGTCAAATGATGATTGAACATTATATAACATTTTTCTTGTCAAGGTGGTTGGGTACTTAAACCTCATGGCGAATTGCATTGATAATTTTACACATGGATTAGCTGTCTCTGGTAGCTTTATTGCTGGGCCTAAGGTAATTATTTCTCTATCTAAATAAAGTACAATTTAGTTTGAGCTGATTTATATCTTGATGTATAGGAGTTGTGGGTACTGAGGAAGCAACATCGTGTACATTGTTTTCGGCAGACAAATTTTTGGATGAACATTTCTCCTGTAGCTAACCTTTTCTGTTTGAAAAGTCTCTCTGTGTGTATTTTGGGTGGGGCGAGGGGGGGTTTTGATTTGCAACTTTGTAAAATCGTTTTTAACATGTGAATGTTTAGTTTTTATTTCAGGGACATCACAGAGCATTGTCAAAAATTTATTATGTGCCACCAGACAGTCCTGTAATCGTTTTGAAGACAACACTTATTACTGAAACCTTTACTTCAGGCTGGGCCGCTAAAAGAACATGTAGGGCACGCTCTGCACAAAATCTAGCTTCTTTCCACCCAATATGTTTTGAAAAAACAGATTGGAAAATAGCAAATTTTAGCGGGTCGAGTAAAGTGAAGAAAAGTATCGTATGAACAAGATGTAACAATATCTTAGGGAAAAAAGGCTTATTTCTATTTTTTAACATTCTTAGACTTAAAGAATTTTTAATATATTTTTATTATGGCGTTGGGGACACCGCTTTGTGTGACCGCCATACCTTAGCATACCAGATTTCTTATTCTTTGCCTCCTGGCTTGGTACAGAATTATGTTAATTTTTAGTTATCACGACAGAAGATTAAGTGTGCTTTTATGTACTTAATTAGAGGTTTTGCTGCTGCGATCAAGTTCCTAGTTATTAGCTACTACTTTTTTCATTTCCTTTTAAAGTTAAGTTTGGTTTTTTTTGTTTACGCCCTAGATCGGTTTATGCACAACCATTGCAATACTGCTTCATGAAATCCCGCACGAGGTAGGAAAACAATACAACAGCTCCCCTTATTTTTTTCTTTGCTTTATTTGCTTTGGAATTCTTACTGTTCCTTTACTAGATGTGTTGCTTTAAAGTCGGTGACCTTTTTTGGGGGATCTGACAAGAAGTATACCGCTGATTATCGCCACAATGCCAGCGTCTTATGTCTTGACTCCAATAAAGAACCGAAATCCGAAACCACTAGGAAATTGCACTACCTACAAAGTTGTACCTCCGTGACTCGAACTCGAAATCGAAATTACCTAAATTGTATTCATTACAGTCAGCATAAATAAATACTTCCTGTAGTTTCATCTGAAAAGTTCGTTTCAACTTTCCGAGAACTTACGTCAAAGTTACGTAGAAGAGATAGCAGTTAACCTGCCAGACGAGTTTAATTATTTAGGAAGCACCGTAGAAAATACAACATAGTTAAAAGGAAAGGTGTGACAAGAAGACCATTTTAAGGTTAATGAATTTCTTACTGAGCCGTAAACTATTCACGAAAACAAATAAGAGAGGTGCAGAATGTTTGTCAGATATGTCATCAAATAGGTAAGCAGTTGGTGGCTTTACAAACACGAGTCCAGGCTATCACGAATGGTTTGCAGAATAGATGTAGTTGCTTTAGAAGGAGCGATTGCCAAAAGGTACCGTTTGGTAACTTATACCGTTTGGTAAAAAGAAATTCACTTTAGACGAAGCTTCTTTCTATACCACTTGTTGTGAACACCATTTGCTGTGAAAAATATTCACAGATAACGTATGGGAAATTTTTATCTCGCCTTTTTTATGTTATTTAGGACCATGTCGCCCTTGTTCATAGTTCTTATGTGGTAGGTAGCGACTCGATAATGAGGGGCATTTGGTCGGTCAAAATTGTGTACATTTTTCCTCATTCCTTTGCTAGGTTGGTGATTTTGCAATATTGCTCAAATCTGGTTTTAATCGTTGGGATGCTGCAAAGGGACAGGTAGGAATATTTGGTTTCCGTAACGTTAGAAAAGTTTCTCTATGGTTAAGACCTTGTTAACATTGACCTACCACTAATATAGTTGGTAGATAGAAAAATTGCTGTAAAACAAGAGCGCATCAGATTGTTAGTAACTCAATTAGTCCATGCTAGCACGGATAAAACTTGATTTTATGTGGTACTTTTCGAAAAATAGGTATTCATATTAAATAAATGAGCCTGCTATGTTGTGGTCATGATAGCAAATAACAAGTTGGCAAGAGAGTACTTTGCAGAGAAAATCAGTGGGTTTTTTCTGTCGTGGATTTAGTAAATGGAAAGATAAATATTCAAATTTTGCCTACTTCAAAATCATGCATTAGTTTTTAAAGCTGTTTAACCGTTTACGATTTTCAGTTCACTAAATAGTTGTGACCATTTGACTCCTTTAAGCTGTAATTGGCCAGCGGGTTGCAATTTTTACCAGTCAGGATATATCAGGAACACTCGGGAATTGAAAGAAGAATAGTTGCGTCAATCAAATAAGAATGTCTTATCTTATTTTAAATCTAGATACTGATTTTATTATTGTCACTGCTGGAATCTGGCACCAGCTGTAGAACCTAAAATTAACTTTGGTGTTAAAAACGTTTAGGCCAGATAACTGTACAATCAGTTCTCGTGTAGACGTATTAAAGATAGAGTAATTGTATTTGCAGGTTTTTTACCTCCCTTGATAGTGAAAGGTCATGCACAGGTAAGCTGTGTTACTTCAGAAAACAGCACTGAAAAGGTCACTTGAAACAGGAGTGAAAAAGGGAGTTGTATGTGGGGATTTTCTTCTCATTTTAAAGATTTTACTTTCGTGAAAATGTTTCTAGTGGATGCAATAATTACCTTTTGGTAATGACAGAATATTAGACAGATGATTTTTCATGGTCACTAATGCCTGAATGAGCACGACACTATTTTAAGGTAGTTATTGTAAATTGGTAAGAATTAATATAGCATATTTAACTTATTAATTTTCACACTAAGAAAATTTCTAATCAGATTTTGAAATTTACTGTTTACAGATGGTTACGGCAATGGGGGGAGTCTTTGGTGCTGTTTTTGGCCTTGTTGCAGAGAGTGCAGGTGAGTCCTTCCAACTTTGTCTTCCCTTTTAAAAGCCAGTCTCGCTGTTTCCTTGTTTGACTGTAACATAAAGATAGGGTTACCGTTCCTAAGTCACAAATGTTAACAAACTTTACTTGCCATAACATTTTGGCAAGACACGTTTCGCTATCAAGATTACAAATGAGAAGCGATTTACAGCTGCTGCAGCCCCTTAACTTCTTTCATATTGTTTTTTACTGTTCCGTTTTGCCATTTGTCATTATTTCTTCTAATTAAATTAACTGATTAATTAATTAATAAAAATAATGTTCATTTCCTTACGTAACACAATTTCCACACCGAAAACTACTGACCTCATTTTCCTTCACAGTTTTATGTGGTTTTGAATTTTTAATAAACATAGGTTCCAGGCTCGTCTAGGACATACTAAGTGTACACGGACAGGAACCCCTCGAGAATCTCCAGATTTGGTTTGCACATTCTATGTAATTTATATACATGGAACATACATATACAGAAGTCCCCAAATCATATTCAACATTGAATGGCAACTAATTGACTAATTTATAACTCAAACTAAAAAAGCTTCTGTACTCTTCTCGTTTTTCTTTGATCTGATGCCCAAGAAAACCAGAAGGACTAGGATATTTAAGAAAAGGTTGATGCTCTAAGAGACTAATTTACCAGTGGCCAAAGATAAAAAGCTATAAATACTCAGATATGGTTCCGTGTTATTATGCACTACGGTAACCAACAACCGACCTACCAATAAATGACATCTACCCGCACTAGTCCGACATACTTTCGAATACGATAAAATCCTTTTCAGTTTACTATGGCTCATTTTGATTTTAACTTCATTGACAGCCAGGTTTATCTCTAGTGTTAAGTCTGACTGAATTTTATCCTAAGCTGCTTGATTAGCAGATTGTATTCTGGCTGTTAGATGTATACGATTTTGTTACAAGGAAATAGCTTTGTTATTAGAAATTCAAACCGAGAGTACAAGATTAGCTACAGAATGAATTATATTTCATCATATTTAATGTATTTATTAGTTTAGCAGCGTGTAAAGCGTGTAAAGCAGCATGTAAGTAGTATTTAGAATAGGTTTTTAAAACTGTGAGTATTCCAACAGCAAGTTTGTTATTAGAATCGGTTCACCACTTATAGATGTTGTTAGACATTTTTGCAGGTAAGTCATTTCTGACTAAGGAAAATCTTTTAAACAACCCATGTCACCATTTTGATTATATTACCCACTTTGTCACAGAAAATTATAAATCCCTTGTTTTAAACAGGATTAAAACGACGTAAAAGATAATGACACAGCTATCCTTGAAACGTGAAGTATAATTTGTTGAAAAATTTTCATCATGTTGAGTAAAATTAATTTTTTTAAAAGTTAAGTAGCTGCTGTCAGAATCTACGCTTATCATTTCCTCGGGGTATCTATATCTTATTTTGTCATGTATTAGGGGATTCTTCTGCCTGGGTTCTACCATTCACTTCTGGTGGATTCATTTATATTGCCATGGTTACAATAGTACCAGATCTGTTGAAGGAAACGAACACCAAGTAAGCGTCAAATGCAGTTTAGTCTTTGTACTTATAGTCCGGTAGTTTTATTGCATGTGTTGTAGATACCTGTACCATAATTATCTTGTATATTTAACTTTTGTTTGTTGTATATATATCAGGCTTTGTTGTAAGAAAATTTCAGGTGTGTGATGAATCGCACGCCTAGAAGCAAAATCCTGAATTCAGGCGAGTGATTAATCGCACGCCTGAATCTATTAGGCGTGCGATGGTGTGCGATGGTGTGCGATTATATTAATTGTCAATTGAGATAAAAATAACAATTTAATAGTCTTTATTTTTCAAGATTAACGTGCAGTATTTCTTTTGAAACAAATATCTGCACATCACGAATAGACAAAGATAGTTTTGAGTTGATTATAATACAAACATATTTGTATTTTTCTAAGTTCATAAAAGCATTGATAAATTATTGATCATTACGTACACGATTTAAAAAATACATCTATTAATAAAGCATGGGCTTATCACAAAAAGCTACCATTCTTCAAATGAAAAGTTTTTCCTGAACAAAACAAAATACAACACTCTTATATTCTACTTCAACTTCCTTATTCCTCCCACAATTCATAATCACTATCAGAATCACTCTCACTGCTAGCATCATTCAATTCGTTATTATCTTCATCTGCTATGGTAATTGTTGTAAATGAGGTAGTTGGTTCACCGTCATCAGGTTTTCTCTTTCTTCTTTTTGACGAAAGGTAAATTTCAAGTGCTCTGTGTAGTATACTTATAATTTGCTAGGCGTGCGATA
>RDPX01000203.1:123196-152271 GCA_003991215.1 Morbakka virulenta
TTATAGTTTCGTTTTCAGTTAATTGCCATTGTTTCGGAGGTTTGAATGATTCAGCCATGATCAGAGGCTAACAAAGGATCGACAAAATCAGTATTATCAATGTAAAAGTAAATTCGGTTGTCTTTCACACTTTGTGTAATAACTGTAACTTGGTTGTTCGAGGCATAAGCTGCCACTGTCACCACGCCAGAAGTTGAGAACAAACTCAGGCCAATTATACGATAAAGATATATTTATTAAACCTTTGTCATAAGAATCAAACACTATCTACGTCCATGAAATAACAAAAGCAACCTTCTTAATGCAGATGCAATAGTAAGCAGGAATATAAAATCACGTGGCGGAGTTAAGAAGAAATTAGAGTTATGGAGGCTCAAGTAAGAGAGAGTTTTTTATGAGAGTTTATTAGGAAATTTTTACCATGCCAGCAAAATCATTCGAGTCAGGGAGAGATTCGAGTTATAGAGGTTTGAGTTATAAAGAGTCCACTCTAACTACTCATTGCAAGTACCGTTAATTAACAGGCAAGTCATATTTGCAAGTTTTTCTTCTTAACACTAGTGCTTTCAGGGATATTTAATACATTTTTACATTGTTAACTTTTATAGCATCAGCATGCATAATTTGCTTGATTACTCACTAATTATTAGGATTACATAGCTATGATACTTTAATATCATTTTTCCCCAGTAATTGGGGTTCAGATGGTGCCTTTCACAGGAATTGGATTTGGCAGTGAGGACTTTCTTGGTCGGATGCTGTTCCTGATGCCAACTAATAACTTTTTCTTTTAAAATTTCGAAAGTTTCCCACTTGGGGAATCAATCCCAGAATTCTTGGTTGTGGTGCAGGTGCACTAACCATTAAACCATGGCTTCTCAATTTCATAACTGTGATTATAAATGCCAATTTTTATGGTGATAGCTTGAAAAAAAGATTTCTTGCAGAACTTTTTTGCTGAGTGAATACTTATCTCCAGGTACAGGATAAAACATAGATTTTCATGTGTGGGGTGTTTGTTTATCACCCAACTCTGCCTTGTGCTAGGCCAGCTGGCAAGCAAAGCTCACCAGCAGGACAATTATTAATTTTGTTATTATTATTTCTTTTGATAAAGCTACTACAAGAAAATAGCCCTAAAATATATCTACCAAAATTTTCTAGTTACAATTCAAAACAAGCTTTGCAGTATGAACAGTTGCTATTGCCCCCCCCCCCCCCAAAAAAAAATGCTATAAAATAAAATAATTCACCTGTTTCTTAAATGAGATGACATAGTACTTTTCTAACTGTGGTCTCACTGTCCATAAGGATTGTTTTCTGCACTTTGCAGATAGTCTTTTGTATTTTATCACTACTTTTGTAAGTCATTCCCATGTCTTTGACAATTTGATGCATTCTGCCATTGAGAGCACCAATGTTCGAGGGCACAACCATAACATTGTTTCTTGCATATCTCTCTTGTTTTGAAGCCCAGTTGCTTGTTCTTTGTCAGTATTTCCAATCGTTTTGTTGCAATATTTTGTTGCTGTGAACAAGCTATACCCCAAATCCACATATTCTTCTTTTCTTTGTCTTCTAATATCAGGTCAGAACTCTTTGCCATTGTGTTTTTTTACAACTTGAATTTGAAATCCCAAACATGTTTTCTTCGCTCATTCTCCAGCACCATTCCTCATTCTCATTGCTCTTTGTACCATACCACATCATTGCCTATCAGTTTGTACTCCTTGGCCTAGTTGACTGCCACAATCATTAATGCTGTGTTATGTCATGCTAGGTATTCACTTTTTGCTAGGACCTTACACCCAGCAACAATAAGTTCAATGGTTTCATCCCTCTTGTGACGAACTCTGCATTGTTTATTTTTGGCCAGTCCTCTCAATATCTTCCATGGTTTTGTCTCCACCATCTGTTCCTGCATTGTCATAATTGATGATGTCTTTCGACCATGAAATTCCTGGTTCAACCATGAATAACACCCTTCTTCTTTCTCTCAATAAACTTGGCTCTACTGTTCCTTCATCTTGTAGGTTTTGATCCTCTTGGACTCTGTAGCTTTCTGCAAACTGTTCTTCAGTTTCAACCACATTGCCTTGTATTCTGTTGTCTCATCAATCACCTCTTCATCCAATTGCATCAACTCATTTTCAAAACTCAGCCTAACTCCAACTTCATCCATTGTTTACATCGATTTAGCCGCATTTTCTTCTTTATTCTCCTCTCTTCTCCATGCTGCTCTGATCCATCTGTTGGTCAACTTTGCTGTATATTGTCCACTCACAATCTCACTTCTTTGTATGCATCTCTCATTGATTTCAATCCTCTTTCTCAGTGGAAGTATAATCGTTTATTGCTTGCTAGTTTTTCAACCATGTACTTTCCTCACAGCTCCTTGATAATTTGGTCTAACTCCTTCAATCCAGCATTTTCTTCTTTATTCTCCTCTCTTCTCCATGCTGCTCTGATCCATCTGTTGGTCAACTTTGCTGTATATTGTCCACTCACAATCTCACTTCTTTGTATGCATCTCTCATTGATTTCAATCCTCTTTCTCAAGGGAAGTATAATCGTTTATTGCTTGCTAGTTTTTCAACCATGTACTTTCCTCACAGCTCCTTCTTGATAATTTGGTCTAACTCCTTCAATTCAGCTACCATAAATTTACACACATTTATCAAGTTGCAACTGGTATGACTTTCATATTGATAACCTTGATGAGATTTCCATCATTCAATTCAGTTTTCATCAGCATCTTCACTCTCTTAATTACTTCGTTCTTTACTCCCATATACACACCCTTCATTTTGATACCATCCACTTTGTCAATTCCCAAAAATTTGTAGATAGCATTTTTATCTGGGTTCATTGTGTTCATTGTCTTCAATTTCTTCCCCAACACCTGCAATCCATGTCATCTAACCATCTTTATATTTAAAAAAAATGATTTTAGCATATTTTGATACTCCATAGCAAGCTTTTGTATCATTGACTGGCCTGCGTTATAATCTCGTTCACAATTTTCAGTGCATTATGGCTTTCTTGATACACTTTGAGGTCATCAATAAACAAAACTATGAGTTCTTTTGACTACATGATTACCAGGTTCACACATTCTCTATCCTTTGCTATATTGCAGTAATGTGCAAACTGGAATTTCCATGATACTGAATCCAACTGGAGAATAGCTGCCTCCTTGAAGGAATCAACATAAAATCCATATCCACCTACTACTCGTCTCCTTTTTCTACCTTTCCAAATTTCCAATCTCGTTTTCCATTTACTCATTAAATCCACAATCAATCTTATGACATTTCTCAGTATTATGAGCCAATCATAAACATGAATCATCAAATCATGGTGCACTTTTTGTACACCATCTTGTAATCATAAAATGCTACTGCAAGATTCTGGTGATGTTGCTTAACTTCTTTCATAATGCATCTATCAATTATGAGGTGTTCCTTCATCCCAAACACCTCCTTAACTGCTTCAAGCTGCCCTTCATCCTAAATCTCATTTACCAGTGTGTACTTTCTTATGTACTTAGCTTAGATTTTATATGATGTATTCAGGCAGGTAATAGGGCAATAGTTCTATTTGTCACTCAGGTTATTTGTCTTGAGTGGTAGTACTGTTCTCCCTGATAACCATCATTCTGGATGTATCCAGGATGTGTCATTGTACATGTCAGTGAATGATTTTGTCAATGCTGTCTGTGTCGATGTAAACTTGTTCCACCAAAATTTCGGATGCCATCTATTCATGGAGCTGTCCAATTCTTCCTTTTTGCTGTTTCTCTTCTGAGTTTCTCTTCAGTGATTTTGACCTGGCTGACAATGTTGACTTTTTCACACAACTCTGCCTTTACTTCCTCCATCCATGGCACATCAAGAGGGTCATTGTTTGGATAAGCTTGGTTACGGGTTACCTCCTGGTGTGTGGGAAGTGTTTTTTCGACCAAGTAGCAGACTTTTCATCCCCAGCCTGGTTGGGCACCAGGGAATAACTGCTTGATCATCCATGTGAGGTGGGATTTCTATTGAGATTTTGGAAAGCCATTAAAGATTTCTATCCTAATAGAAGATACCACCTGTGTCTTTCCTGTCAGTTAGAGGATGTTAAAAAGAAGATGTAGCAACTTAATTTTACACCTATTTTTCAACTGTTGCTAACTCACTAAAAAGGATAGCACTCCCCATTAAAGACTTTGTTTGAAGTAAATCATTTCAATTGAAAAGTTATCTTTGTGAAACATTTACCTTAATCCTTGTTAGCAAAATACTTGTTGAAAAGCAATCATGAGAACTCAAATGTGAAAAGTCTTCAATCATGACCACACACCTTGTTTATCAAAAGATGCTGCTGGAATCCTGTTAGATCTGTTACCAATTATAATTATTTAATCTTTATTTACTGGGTTGGTACCAATAGATTGAAAAATTGCATATACAATACCTTGCTTGCTTTTCAACTGTTGCCAGATCTGTGAGTTTGGAGAACTTTAATCACCAAGTATTTTATTAATTTGTGGTGTACCACAAGGCTCTGTCCCAGGACCTGTACTTTTTATAATTTAAATAATTATTTTTATAACTTTCCTGAAGAACTTAACCTGTATTTTTTTGTAGCACACAAGTTAAAGAATATATTAGTGAATTTTTTGTGATTGTATATTGCTTAAGCTAGTTATATAGGTCTGTATGTATTTCCTTTTGCTATACAAGGGAAAGATATTGTATGTATCATACCACTAGTTGACAAGTTTGTAGCATATTGTAACTTCTAGCCACCCCCTTGCTAGCTCCTGTGTGCTTTCTTTTCTCATTCTATTTTGGTAATAAAATCTGACATTTTAGTGGCCTCTTATGAAATACTAAATAAAACACTAAATGCTTAAATCACCATGTCAATACTGAAGGATATCACAACTTTGAGAAAAATATCAGAATCTGGATGGGGAGATATTTTTTTATAATGATCATTGAACTGTCTTTTTTTGGCAGCAAATTCAAGATGCTTTATTACTGACAAATGACAAGGAACTTAAAGGATTCCTAGGGAAAATGACAGGATACAGTAACATTCCAAGGAAAAAGTCAAAATTTGAGGTGAAATTAGCCATGAACTTATTACTTATTTTTTCTCCCAATTGTTGTTTATCACTTTAGATAGTTTATACTTTATAGGTGAGAAGTGAGCAGAAAAATGAAATTATTAAAGTGAATAAAAAGATGAACTTATGAACAGAAAGCCTGTATAATTTAGTCTTGTCCACAAGTGACTTAGAATTATCATAAGAATTCATCTCTTACTTAGTAGAAATAGAGATGATAAATATTGTTATTTTTGGCCATATAATTTTTTTTTGTAGTTTCATAATGTGTTTTTTTGTAATTCATATTTTACTGCCTGATTGGTTTAGTTTGAAGTGTGTTTGCCCTGTGAAGGTTATACCTTTCACACAAGAATGCCTGGTTAAGTGCAGGTCTTGTTAAAAATTCTGGAGGAATATTCAATCTGTTTTGTAATTTTTTATTTCAGGGACTTGTTCTGTAGTAATATATGTTGTTACTTTTTGTTCTGTGAATACATTTTCATTGCTTGTATCATTTGAGAACAGAAGTTTGAATGTCATTAGATTTCTAGCAACACAACTATAAAATGGTAAATTACTAATGCCCTTTATGTGGTGGTGGCTATAACCATTTTAGTACTTGTTTATTCGTGGTTAAAAGCCAATGCTGTTGGTAGACAGTGAATGACCAAAACTAATATCTGCAAAGTTGTGATAATGTCAGGTTTTTAGGTATATTTATGCATTTTTTAAACAGAAATATTCAAGTTTTGAGGTCAGTGTTACTGTTGTTGCCCTAAGACATTGTACTTGAAGTCTAAAATTGTAAGAGTTAATAGCTTTAGTTAAACCATTTCTAGTATATTCTTTAAATCTGACTAAGACATTCCCATAATGTATGGCTAGTTCACCATTTTACCCATTTTGTATTAAAAATTACCTAAAGAAACCACTTTTTTGATTTGCATTACCAATTTCCTTCCACCAGTTTTTAACAGGCTGAAAGAGTTTAAAAATTATTGTTATAACAAGCCTTTGATTTATATGCAGTACCAATGTTAAATTACACTCACAATGATTGGTCAATGCAGTTTAGGCCCCTCAGGGATGTAATCAAAATCAGTCAAGGCAAATACCAGACTCTTGGTTTAAATTGTAACTGCCCTATAAAAATGGGTGATAAATTAATAATCTTTTTCCAGGGTGGTATTAATAGTAATAATCCTGTGTATTTCTGTGGTTATGATAAGGCCTATTTGTATGCAATTTTTATGATCCAATGATGTTAAGATTTTTCTTCATGTTTATTGCATCACATTTAAGGTATTTCGACTTAGAGAATCAGAGAATCTTGTTATAATGTTATTGTTTGACAAACTTATATTATATTTAATATGTATAATCCAAAATCTGTGACTCTGTCTATGTGTTCCTTTGTCCATGGTCTAAGTTACATTCCACACTAAACTGTAGAAAGCTAAAACTTGGCATCCATGTGCATTGCAACATTGTACTTGACCTTAACCCTCCAAAGTGGTCATAAGGGCCAGAAGAATTGGGTCAGTGAAAGATAAAGATTTACTTTTGAAAAAAGAATGTAATCACCCAACACTAGAAGCCCAAAAATCGTAGTGGGTTACTTTGCAGCTTTTGGTGAAATACAGGATGTTATTTTTTTACAAAAATACTGGGGAAGAATACAGTACAAAAGAGCATCGCAAGGCCCAGTTGTAATATTTGTGAACTACAGTTGAACAATGAGTTAACAAGATGGTCTAGAAAGGTCACAGTTGATATCAAGGTACTTTGCATCATAGTGCTGGATGATGACTTTTTTCACCAGTTTTGAGATCAAGCAGTCAAAAAATGGTCATTAGGTCCATTATGTTATTAAAGAGCAGAGATTGAAAGGGAATTTAACCAGGCAATGAAGGAAGTTCTAGGTTGTTGTTAGGGTACTTTGCAGCCCTGTAGTAAACATTGGCCAGTTTACTTTTTGATATCATTAAGGCAACCAGAAAAACTGGGTCATATGGTTCCTTTATCCAAGGTAAAGTTACAAAAAAAAAGGAAATTTTTACTAGACAATATAGAAAGCTCAAATTTAGTTTCACTTTATTTTGCAATCCTGTGCTGGAGTTCTTTTAGTTTTTACCTCACTACTGGGGTGACTGCCAGAGCTAAGNCCATTATGTTATTAAAGAGCAGAGATTGAAAGGGAATTTAACCAGGCAATGAAGGAAGTTCTAGGTTGTTGTTAGGGTACTTTGCAGCCCTGTAGTAAACATTGGCCAGTTTACTTTTTGATATCATTAAGGCAACCAGAAAAACTGGGTCATATGGTTCCTTTATCCAAGGTAAAGTTACAAAAAAAAAGGAAATTTTTACTAGACAATATAGAAAGCTCAAATTTAGTTTCACTTTATTTTGCAATCCTGTGCTGGAGTTCTTTTAGTTTTTACCTCACTACTGGGGTGACTGCCAGAGCTAAGGTCTATAGCTTACATTTGCCTGATTTTAGAGCTAAAATACATAAAACTCCAGAAATAAATTTGACTAGAGTTGCATAGTGGCCCTAACAATATGAAGGCAGATCATCAGATTTCAATTTTTCATCTTTATCATGAAAGTAATAAATCAAGATTATTTTGATCATGCAACTTAATGAGCAGCACCCTGCTGGTACATTATATTATATTATATTATATTATATTATATTATATTATATTATATTATATTATATTATATTATGTTATATTTTATTATATTATATTACATTATATTTATTATATTATATTATATTGTATTAAGTTATATTATTTACAAACTTATTTTGACCATTATTTAAAGACATACTTATGTAGTAAAATACATTTGCCACATAAAAAATATGTAATTTATATTTCACTTACATTTGTATATGTCCATATTACTTATTTTTTCAATGGGTATGGATCTTTTTCACGTAGAATTTCTGTAAAAACAGCTTGAGATGTTACAATGGAGTTATTGTTGAAAAATTGTGGGCAGCATTCATGCAAAACTCAGATGGGGTAAGCTTTTGCAATAATATACAGTTTTCATTGTTGAGCCCGTAGAAAAATTTCCTAAATGACAGTACCTACGATCATAACAAGTATGTTTTAGCTCATATTCATTGATTGGATATCGGTTACTTGTAGTAGATTCACGCCATGTTTAAAAAAAATGTAGGTGTTGTTTTCAGATCAACCTTTTTAAAGTCATTGACTTTTATTACGATCTGGATATGGAGTAAGGAGTTAAAGTTAAAGCTGCTTATATGCAGAAAACTTCGTTAATTCTATTACACATTTGTAAGAATGCTTGCAAGAAAATCATTTCTAACGAAGTTTTGGTAATGGATGGTAAACAAATGAAACAGTTGAGACGCTAAGAGCAGCTGGAGGGGAGCAGGTGGGAAGCTATGATAACCAATGTGTGACGCACAGCAATAAATGTATGGATACATGAATGGATGATTGAATGAATGAATGAGATGTATTGAAGTAAATATTTGCAAAAGAGAAAGCTAAAATAAAATAAAAAAATAAATGAGATAATGGCCACTCCTGTTTAATATCATCGCAGTTCTTTATCTTCTACTTTACTTATACCAGTTTTTGTGCAGGGTGGGTTAAATTTTTGTTAGGCTAAATGGTAATGTGGATAGCGGTCGTACTGTGTCTCTGTCAATGTTTGCGTCACAATTTTTATAGAGTATGTTAAATTGTTTACCCTCATGACAGATATGCAGATATTGATACCTTTAGGTGAACAGTAAATCCACTAATGGAGTTCAAACCAACGGCACAGAAAATTGTAACAAAATGAGTAAAATTGAAGCTAACGAGGTGAACAAAGAAATAGACACACACCAAGACCCTACGGACACATGTCACAATAGGAAGAAGAAAAAGAGAAAGAAAACAGAGGATAATTGCGAATGCAAAGAAAAAAGAGCAAAAGAAGATGTATCAGATACTAAAAGTAAGTCTAAAATAATTGTATTATTCCATTTGAAATATTGGAGTTATAAATTTGTTTTAGAAGGAATGAAATGTGACGTTGTAGCTTTTGTTTTTGAGAATTGTACAGGTAAGAGCTACAGCACTCTCAACTTTATTTAGGTTTAAATATCTGTCGTGAGAACTGCAAAACTGGCTTTCATTAGAAAAGCTACTGTTTGATTTTCCAAAGTTGTTGTTATAATAAAATCCACCCACGTCCAAACATGTATTTTTAATCGTTAATAAACCTTTTCTCCTCAGATAGAATTTTTGCGTAATTGCGCATACATAATTAAAAGTTTACAGTTGTTAGCTATTCCTTCTAGCATGAGAGACCAAAAGCTTGCAATTTGCCTCCACACACGACACGGTTAGAAAAAAAAATGCAGCCCCAATATTTAAGAACATAATTCCAATTTGACTAAAAGTATTTTGCTAAAGAAGGCATTTTTAGTAGTATTCTCTCGAGCTGTTCCCCCGTAATTAGAATTATTACTCATGTGTTATTATTACCAAAAAATTAGAAAATAAATTGAATGGCTGCTGTACAAGAATGCTAAGATCAGCTCTTGGATATAGCTGGAAAGATCACCTTTGTAATTAAGATCTTTACGGTCACCTTCAAAAAGTAACCGACAAAATCAGAACTAGAAGGTTGAGACTAGTAGGACATCTTAAGAGACACCCTGAAGAAGTGGCACACAATTTGACATTTTGGTTACCAACACAGGGAAAGAGAAATTGAGGAGCTCCAACAACAACATTTGTACAACTGCTGGAGAAGGATACGGGACTGACGGTGGAAGAGATGGGAAATCAAATGGTGGACAGGGATATTTGGCGGATGATGGTAGGTCGAGGCACTTTGGCCTCGACCTAGATAGATAGATAGACTCACGTGTTCTTCGGTTTTCTGTGATGCATATTTTAACAAATATCCATTCTTACCGGACTCAAAGATACCATTGAATGTTCGCCCATATTACATTCGGTTGAGACAATGATTGTTTAATGTCATGCACAGGTTATTATTAAGGCATAACAGAAGACTTGCTCTTTTTGTTATGGTCAGTAACATCGCCAAACAAGTCGTTGTTAATAAGAAGCTAATAAGAAACAAATTGGTACATGAATGTTGTATTTGCTTTGATCAGACTTCTTGTTATATATCAATGGGATTTCCTATAGATATATAGACATGATATATAGACAATAACCAAAGATAATATAAAGACTAAAGCTTCAGATGAAACTTATCATTCAGAGTGGTACTTAAATGTACGCCTCTCACTTGTCACTTGCAAAAAGGATACCGGTGAAGTTTAGAAATAGCTCCTTTTTCTCTACTTCTCTGTTGGTCAGTGTAACAAAGGAATCAATATAACATGGTGGAGCCTAGGATATAATGTTGGGAAGGCTTCTTATTAGTGTTGTAAGCCTGAGCTTGATTGAAAAATAGAATAATGACGTAATTTTTAACGATACGAAAAATTTAATTCAAGAGGGTTTTGAAATTGAGTGGGATTTTTTTGAATACACCAATACTAATTAAAATAAATGGTACTCTTCTTTAATATAGCAAACTCATGTGTTATGCCTCATTTATACGATACTACCTATTGTTAGTCGTTTGGCCCTTTTCCAACACCCAGGCTGGCTTCGCCGGCCGGCACAGTCATCGACATTAGACATGGTTCTAGCATCGCGTTGCTCAATTCCAATTATCCGTTTGATTTTCGACCTTTCTCTACTTCAACTTCCAGATACCGGTGCTAATAACGCTTGTTTAATGCGCTTTCCTCCTCATTTCTGATATGACCAAACTAGCCGAGTCTTGCGTCTTACTTGCTTTCTTAGTTTTGTCAGCCATAGCAGACCCCCGAATACAATTATACTAACCGTACTACCACGTAACTGTTGCAGAATTTACATTTCGTTAAGATCGTTTTCTTTGGTTATCTTCTTAGCCCTACCAACTCCAGACTGTACATTAAAACGGGTCATATAACTGCTAAAAGTATCTTAACCTTTAAATGCACAAGCCTTTCGTTTTTGCAAGAAATTTCGCAATTTTATCTCCACATTTTCATAAGTTTGCTTATCGCTTATTCTAATTTCTTTTTCATTATATCCCCTTATCGCTGCTTGTGTATCTTTTGATCACCACCGAATGCTGTACTTTGTTGCGCTTTTTCCTCTTACCACTTATCTTGGTAGCTTCCTTTATAAATATAGATTTCATACAAGTCCACCCCGGCTCACCTTTCATCTTAACACGTCTTCTGCCTTTCTTGTTAATTACAGCCGATTTTAACCACTGGACTATATTCCGGATCTGAGGGTGAGTGGGTGCTTGGTGCTATCTGTTCTCTTGCTCCCACTTCATATACGTTTGAAGTTTGGGCGCACTGTACTTTTATCATCATATCTCAAGTTTACATCTATAATTCGGTAACATCTGCGAAGTTGCCTTGACATTCGCCCCAAATTCTGCATTGACAAAGACCCCTACCCCATTCCCATATCAATCAGTTCCATAGTATGTCAATTTGTAGCCTTGTTTGATCTCGCTTTTCGGCCCCTCTTTAACTTGGGCATTGTGTGGTTCGCAGGGAGGTTTCCATAATTTTTTCATTTTTCGCCCAGATGGAGTGTTTGCTCCTGCAGGAGGCTAAGAGGTAATCAACCTTTCCTATACTCCACCCACTTACAACCCACCTGTCTAAATAACATTAGCTACTTTTCCAAGGTGCTTTTGTGCGTAGAACTTTGATTGGCGTAGATTAACAGCAGTAACGCCTATTCTTAAAGGCTTTACTCTCTTTCAGTAAAAACACGCACTGTAACAATACTGATTATTATTTCTTTGAAAAATTAAGAAAACGTTTTGATCGTTCTCAGGTTGAAGATATTAAAAGAACACTGAACCGAGATAACTTTTTAAGAAATGTAGACAGAGACAAACTCACCGTAAGAAAGCCAACATATCATGAGAAGCAAACTGAGTAGCTTAATTTATTTCAGCTGGTCAACAGCTAGCTTCACACAAACGCAACTTAATTCTGTTTATATTGGACTGCAACTGAGCAAGAGCCGATATTTAATTCCACGGTGTTGACACTGAAAGACAAGAACGGTTTAGGAACAGCTGCAATTTTAAAAGTAAGGAAAATAAGTGAAGAAGAGATTATCTGGTTATCTAAAGAGTTTGGATTAATCGGTAGTCAAGGACTGATATTCTAGCACAGGGGTGGGCAACCCACCTCCCGCGAGAAGAATTTTGATGGCCCGCGAGGCCATAAAATTATATAATTTTTTGTTAGCAAATATAATTGTAGTGGTTGCAGATATCGAATGTATAGAATAAAACATATAACTTTGTCAAACTTGAGATTCAGGAAAAACTTTTTCACTTGGATAACTGTGAGGCACACTTCGATAGCCACACACCGGTGTGATTTTTCACGGGTGTAGTTTTGACTGCGTGTAAAAGCGCACACCGATGTGGTTTCATTCCACTTTCGCAGCGAGGACGACAATACTGACAGCAAGGTTTATTTACATAATATGCCTTTGTTTTTTATCCTTGTTTCTCTCTCTATTTGTTTGTCGCTTTTCTTATTACGTTTGGCCCGCGTGAAGAAAAATTTTGAAGGATCTGGCTGTTCAAGCACCAGCTCAAAGCTAGAATATTCATAACCAGTAAACCTGTCAGTCAAGTGGAAATCTGGGTTTGTATAAAGGATGGGAAAATTAAGGTTTTATCAGACTTGATCGCTATTTTAAACTAGGAAATATTAAGCTTTGACAAAAAACTATGAGAGAAATTTGTTAGGCAATAACTAATACCGTTCTTATTTTAGATGTCAAAGTCAACAGTGTTCCTCTCGCCGTTATTTACTGAATTTTGCATATTCAGTCAATGCGTTTTGTTGATATTCAATTTCTCAGTTTTTTCTGCTTAGATAAACCTTGTCTTTTGCTGGTTCCAGGGAGAATTTTTTAGGAAAACTTTTGAATCCAATTATTTTATCTTTCTTTTTCTTTATCATTACAATTTTTTATCTTTCGTTTACCAATGGACATCTGTATTACCATTGCTTTTTTAAGGCTAGTGCGCTGCATTTTGACGTTTTACGAATCGCTTTTTCGCAAATACAATATTCAAGACGAAGGAAAAGTTTTGTCAAATATATTTTAAATTTATTTTAGTAGAAAAAACTGAAAAATTTCATTGGCAAAAGACTATAAAGAAAATATTACAAAGTTGTCCAGAGAAGAAATTATCAAAGAGTAAACTGAGAAAAAGGGTAAGCGTTTTTACTGCGGTTTCTTTTTTCCATATGTAGACTATATTATATATATTCAGATTAAGAACCATACATATGTATTTAGAAACATGAAGTTCTGACTAGTAGTTTTTTTGCTGTCAGAACAGAACATATAAAAAGAATGGTAGTTGACTGAGTGATATACTTACTTGCGACGAAGATTTTAAAGATATTTTTTGCGTTAAACAGTTAAGAACAGATATCATAGTTGTGGTCATTAACTGATTTATTTACCTATATTTGTCCATATGGGTATCGCGTTGGTAACACCTAAACGTAATGGTAATGGTGTAGGGAAGACAATCTTTTGCTAATTAATGACATTTTCAAGAGACACTAGCATACAAGCAACAAATCAGAAATGATAAATGAACAATGATCGGTACTCAAAGCTCATACAGCATGAGGTTTTTCAAGAATTGAGGAAAGAAACTTATAGTCAAATAGGGTTTTGAAAAGACAATGCAGCCAAGCGTAGTGAAAAAGGAAAATTTCACATGAGGTACAATGAATAAGAAGCTTATTTGTTAAGACTAGAATTTCCAAAAATGTGGGTTTTGCCGTAGTTTATTTAAAATATTGTGTATACGTCAAGTGCAATCAATGACAGCAACTAACGCAGGTCTGGTTTTTTATAAGGTGTTGTGATCTCAAAATAACAAGTACTGTGGTAACGTGAACTAAATTAAGAACTAAAGTTATACATGAAAAACTGCTGTTCTGAATTCCTGACCATGGATCTGATCAGAAATTTCTTAAAACAAAACACGACGTAATTTTCAAGGAAACTTTAGAAGGGGCCAACACCTTAAAGAAACCTCAAGTGAAATATCAAGAAAATGAGTGGTTCTAGTGACATCCTGGCGATACCTAGGTAAGAAGTAACGTTTGAGCTGAGTTACAGAGGTTAAAAGATTGAAAGTACCCATCCTAACTGGATTGTTGGAGATGGAATAGACAAACAGTAAAGTATTGTTCATATTGAAGCGAATCAATACGCAAACTTTAATATGGTGGATCGATACCTTATTTGTCTTGTTGAGAATATTGTAGGATATTCAGGAACCCCCTATTTGCAGTTTGCTTAAAAGACAAAGAAATCATTGAGAGGTAAGCGAAAAAAATCTGTCCTGTCTGTTCCGCCTTGGTCTTGTCTAAAGATGTGTTGATCATAAATAAAGAAGATCCCTTATTAAGAGAACATATCTCAGGCCCATTGATTTAATTCGTTTTAGCCGTATTGCTTCACAGGTGAGATAGCCTGACTTTTAATATATCCTTTGTTTAAAAAGGTTATGAAAGTTCATTACAAAACTTGATTTTACACCTCTAAAAATATCCTAAACTTTCGAATCTGGAAATAGTTTCATCTAAGTTATTTTATACTCATTAATAGAATATTGTGATAAATAGGGAATGGATTTAATGCTCTTGATTTCTGTGAAATTATTAACCAGTTTTAATCTAGCTTCTTGAAAAAATGGTATTTGATATTGCAAATAGATTTAAGCATTATTATATTACTAGGGAAAATTATTCAGTTGATAATTACTAATAATATATAATATAATAATACCGGAAATGTTTGAAAACTGAAATAATTTCCAACATCACAATTAATAAACTGAGCACTGCGTTTTGGACCCTGACAGAAGCTTTTTACATCTTAGATATTAGGGCATCGGTTAAAGGGAATGAGGCAGATGCACATCCAGATACCCTATGAATGCTATGGGCTAAGAATATTAGATGAATTGCGTTTGTAGAAGTGAACTAATTAAGCCGTTAACCGCTTTGATCGTATACGGAAAAGCATCAGTCAAAATGAGAAGTATGTTACTAAATTCAATGCCATTAGGATAAAAACATTGCAGTCCGTGTACTACAGCCAGGGAAACAGACTCTCTGTTACACACGCTTATCAAAGAAGTATGAAATAACTACGGTGGCTGTGACAAAGTCGATTCGTCTGACAAAATGATAGCCATGATATTGAAAACTAGTCTTTGCTGGCAATATTGAGTTACATTGAAAACAAGACAAACATTTCTACCACTCATCAAAGATTATAAAGTTTTGAGTTTTACTTCAAAAAGTTTGTCGATGTGAAGTTTTTGAGCAAGCGACTCGCGGCGAACAAAGTAGCTGGTCTTTATCCACGGAAAGGATTGAAAATTCCATACAATGTTTTTGAAGTGTAGATGTCGACATCTTCACAGACAGATCCATATACAAGATAATTAACAAGAACCTAAGTTCAACTAAGTCTTAATTATTAGAATTAATTTTCAAGAGTTTGATGCTAATTTAAGGTGCTGACAACCAGACTCATCTTTTAATTGGCTATTGGCAGCTGTAATTGAAATACATGTACAGGTACAATGGACACTCCATTTCTTGTCAATGAAATGACTTTATGGTCGCAAGAGACTTGCTTGCTTTGATTGATTTGCGTATATTTTAGTCAAGATTTGGACATGAATATGCCTTCTCTGTGAAAATTAAAGGAATTATGCGAAAGCATAATATATTTTGTAAAAGCATAAAATCTACCCCCCCTACTGTTAAGTTCTTTTTTATTTTTTTTCAGACAATTTTTGTTGTTGTAAGACATTAAATGTGTGACGAATATTTCTTGTGGTATCGCTGCCATTTTTAGTCAAAATATGAAATGGTGTATATAAGATGGAACGGTTTCGGAAAGGTTGTATTTGTTGATCACCAGGATAAAAACTTTATGGCTTCAAGGATCGCTATTTCGTCTTTTTTATTAATGTGTTGTTGTCAGTGACAGTTCTCTTTCTATGTCCGGTATACGGGGTACGTTGTACCAGGGCTCTTTTCATGATATATATTTTAAGCACTACTGGGTAAGTGTTGGAATTGTTTATGCCTGATAAATGTTAATTGCATTTGCTAATCTTCCATAGGTTATCACTGAATTCCAGAATAGCGGATTAGACTACCGAGCGTCATCACTGGAAGAAGCTCATGCACTTTTCGAGCGAAAATTGGAAAAATATTCCAAAGTTAAGGTTATTGGAAGTAAAATACAGTTACGCTGATATAGAGTAGGGTATTTTTATTTTTTAAAGCTTATTTTAACAGTAAGAAGCATGCAATTCTGCTGTGATAAGACTGCTTTCATGGACGAATTTCCCATCTTTATATTATGGTGCCGAAAAGTACTTTTTATTTGTTTGTCACAGAAATAATTAGGTGGGAAAGACGTACTTTAAAAGTAGGATCGGAAAGATTTGGAGAGGAATAACAAATATTTTGTATGTAGATGAAAATAAACTGCAGTTTTGTATCCTTATATGGATCTATAATAAATATAGTAAAGTACCAGGTGGATTTTATTACTCTAATCAAGGCGTCATTTCTGTTTCATAAATTTACTTTTTCCCTTTCATTGTACATATGAACTGAACTTTAATTAAAAACGATATATAGGCTACAAGCTACATGTAGATCAATTCCACTTTCTTCTTACAATATGTAGCGTTACCGAGTGCAAATATGCGGATATTATGTAAATGACAACGGGGATATGAGTACAATCCACCCCCCCCCCCTTCGTATTTACAGTAAGTATTCAAATTCAAACAGTATAGTTTTTTGTCAAGTATACTTGAATACCTTGACACCTATAAAACTTATCAGATTTAATTTAAACCATAGTTGTTGCATACTGCACTGCCACTTTTTCATCTAGCGGCAATGATGTTTCCAAAATTTGTTTTGCCCCGTTACTGATTTTGAGTACATTTGATTATATTGAAATTTACTGGATTGGAGTACTGATATTCAGTGTACTACAATTTTTGCAGAAGTATTTTTGGTTGCTTACCCTGTTAACTTAATTGTGCTCTGCCATAATCGAAACCTTTCGACTTATATACAAATGGAGGATTTGATTAAAAGCATCTCAACAAAGTCATCCATATTAGAATATATATATATATATATATATATATATATATATATATATATATATATATATAATGATTGCTCCTTCTTGACAGAAGTTTGCCATCTCTTCAATTTGATACTGTGTTTCCGTGTGCACGCAGGTGACTCTTCAACACAGCTTCTGTCTTGCATGAACGATCACAGACATGACAAATGAACTTTCTCACTTTTGGAGCTGCATGCAGACGAGCTTCATTATAAATCTTGGAGTGTCTCGTCAGACCGCTTGCTGATTTGCAGACCACAGTTAGTGCAACTATGCATAGATGGACGAGGTGGTAAGGTTTTCTGATAAAGTTGTTGATCTTGTCTTCGACTGTGTGACTTAAAATGGTTTACCAGTACAGCATTTGACAAAATAAATATACCACACATAGTGCACTTCCTTTCCTCCTGAATATCAACAAGCACTGCTCTTTCATTCTGCTTTCTTAGAGAGCGCTTTAATACAGCATGACCTACACGCCTCTCTTCAAATGCTTTACATCCTTCCCTAATTTTTTTCCTTCATTGGAGACGGTCTGCAGTTATCATTTCCCAGTTATTCACATCAATCTCCAATAGTTTCAAATTACTCTTCAGGACATTCTTAAACATTTTTTTCGGCTTGTGTTGTAGTCTTTTTCCTTTCAATAATTCACCATAAAACAACTGTTTAGGGAGTCTTTTATCTTCCATCCTGACAAGGTGTCCGGTCCAGCGCATCTGATTTTGGATGATTCACATCTCAATGCTGGTGCTGTTGGGGCGTTCAAGAACTGCAGTGTCAGGTGTAAAAGTATTCCAACTGATGTTAAGGATTCTCCTAGGACAATTATGATGAAACCTTACCAAAAGCTTGATATATCGCCTATACGTAGTCCATGTTTCTGAGTCACATAACAAAGAATTGAGCACACACGCTTTATAAACACGAACCTTTGTCTTTGATGTAAATGCCCTGATCTGACCATACCCGTTGCTCCAACTTACCAAAAGCAGAACTGGCTCTGGCTATTCTGTTATGTATTTCAGCATCCGGAGTGCAATCCCTGCTTAGTGTACTACCGAGATATAGGAATCATGTACTATCAGTAACCTTCAACCTTTTCCCCGTAAAGTAAAATGTGTGGTTCAGCATATGGGACTCCAAACATCACGTTAGTCTTCTTGAGACTGATAGTGAGGCCAATATCTTTGCAAGCACTTGAGAGTTTGTTCATAATCAGCTGCATTTCCTTCTCTGAATGTGCAACAAGATCAGCATCATTTGCATACAAATGCTCAGGAACAATATTTTGAAAAGTTTTAGAGCTCGAATTGAGACACCGAAGGTTAAACAGCTTGCATGGTGTTCGAAACCGTACGCCTAGCCCTTTATCACAATCCTTAAAAGCATGAAAAAGCATCACAGCAAAGAAGATTAAGAAAAGAGTAGGATACAGTATGTCACCCAGTTTTACACAATTCTCAACTGATATTGGTTCTGACAGTGAACTATTGAACCTTACTCGGGCCTCCATTTTATGGTGTAACGGTTTAACCATCGCTACAAAACTCGCAGGACATTCAAGTTTCATACGAATCTTCCAGAGTGCACTACGATTGATGGTATCAAAAGCTTTGGTCAGATCAATAAAGACTTGGTATAACGGTACCTGGTGCTCCATACATTTCCCCATAAGTTGGCGAGCAGTGAAGATCATATCCATTGTCCCACGTCCAGCTCGGAAACATCATTGAGTTTCTGAAATGAAAGTAGGGCAGATCCAAACAATCAACCGATTTGACAGAATCTTTGAAAGAACTTTCCCCACCGTTTCAAGTAGGCTGATACCCCTATAGTCACCGCACTCAGACTTCAATCTCTTCTCTTTATAAATAGAGAGCATTATCTCGACCGGCCAATCTTGAGGAACTGACCTGCCATGTCATTAAACAAGAATGAGCATGTGAATGGCATTTGCAAGGTTATTTCTATTTCTGATAGATTATCAAACAGCTCAGTAAAATGTTCTGTCCAACGTGTCATAATGCTTTCAGCATCTTTGAACAGCGTAAACTCTTATGCTGCAGGCTCGATTTTACTTCCTTGAAAGCCTTTTACACACATGCTCTAGTTGAACCAGAAGTACACAGAAGTTTCTCATGAAGCCTGGTTTTCTCATCCAGAAGACTGGTAATTGGAACATCATTCTCATCAAACCAGTTTCAATGTTTAGTCTTTCTAAGGCCAAGTACATCAGCATCTGTGGTGTACACTTGTGATTTGAACTGTTCCCAAGTTCCATCAAATGTGATGTTATTAAATTTGTCTCTGAGTGTTTCACGTACTTCCTCATTTTGTAGCTTAGAAACATCTATGCGCTTAGGTACTTTTGGCACGAACAAGTTTATGGTCAGTGCCACAATCTGCACCCCGCATAACTCTTACTGTACACATGCCTTAAAGGTCACGCTTTAGTGTGATGATGTAGTCTGCTATGTGCCCGTGTTTTGATCTAGGATGTATCCATGTTATTTTGTGGATAAGCTTTTGTTGAAAGGTGTTACATTCTGCTAGCTTAAATTCTGTGCACAGCTGGGGAAGAAGAAGGCCATTATCATTTGCCCCACCAAGACTATATCTCCGTAAAACATCCCAGGTATTATGATCACTCCCAACCCGTGCATTAAAGTCACCGAGTATCAGCAGCTTATCTGCCTTTGGTATTCCTGTGATAGAATTCCTCGAATCTTGTAAAACGCCATAATGATATCCTGGCTACTGTTCAGTGTGGGAGCATACACTGAAATAACAGACATGTAACGATCACATCTTAAAGGCACCCTTAGACACATGATTCTATCACTAACTCCATAAGGCTGCTCCAACTTGGTTGTGATCTGTGTCCTTATAGCAAAACCTACTACTCCATCGTTTTTCATTCCTTCAGGCTTGCCTTTCCAGAAAAAAGGTATCCAGCACCTCTTTCAGTAAGCTGATCTTCTTCACTTAACCGAGTTTCAGCTAAAGCAGCAATGTTCACTTTGTACCTAGCCAGTTCTTTTGCGACAACAGCTGTTCTTCGTTCTGGATGAGCAGATTCTTCACGATCAAGAAGTGTTCATACATTCGAAGCTGCAATATTCAATTTAATTCTCTCCTTTGTATAAATGGTATTTTTTTTACTTTTGTTTCCCCTGCAAGTTGGAACAGCCGTTAGCTGCAGGTAGCTGATCAGCGCCGCCTTTGTGCGGAATTGTGACTGCATGCCACCAACTTGTTAAGTCTGTACACAGTGCCACAGGACTTTTGAAGAGATATCTTTACATAAAATATCTCAATTACATACGCTTGTACTACACATATATCACCCTTTGAGCATCCAGAGTTAAGATCCAATGACGAGCAATTGCAATTTAACTGGTAACTATATCAACCGCAGTGTCCTTAGGTTTTCTGTCAGAGTGTCCTCTTAGAGAGATGTTGCAACAGCAACTTGGGGGTCTCTTGCTCCCAAATGCAGTTATTCAGTTGAAGCTATTCACCTCGACCATTGACGATAAATCGTTCATCTGCTTGACGTGTTGTACAGCTACCAAAGCATCGGTTTGTTGATGATTGCCAGCTGCACATCCGATATCCTGTTGCCGATATCTTCACCGGTGACCCTGGTTTTTGGTTGCTGTGCCTTGCCAAAGGCAACCCATGATTTTGCCTGGGACATCTTATTTCAATATTCATGGCTAACTCCCATGTGTGTGCATGTGTGTCCTTCCAATTCCAATTTAACCCATATATTTCGTTACCACCAACTGTCAGCCTTGTTCCATTTTTCTCGGCTAATAACACAATATCGAGACATTTGAAATTTGCCTAGTTATACTAACACCACAAAGTGTTTACTCTCATTTATTTAACACCCGACATTATTTATTCATACCTATTTTATACCATTGGGTAAGAAGATGAAATTCTTTTTTATCAATGAATGAAGAATAATACACACTTTTTACATAGCGATGAATTTTTGTAAATAAGAGGCAGAAAAGAACGAAAAGTCAGGGCCATTAAACATACCCAATCGACTTGACTGTAGGTCTAAACAAGCATGTAATTTCGTATCAAACTCGCACGGGACTGTAAAATGCCATAATAAGATAATAAACAAACTATCCCCCAAATATTGTAAATAATATTTGTGTTATAAATTCTTTTGACATAAAATACTTCTTGCCCAATTTTTAACCGTTTTATTTTTGGTTGTATAGTAAACGATTCTACCAAACAAGAACGAGAAAAGCAAATGTGATTTGCAGACAAACCGGCGTGCTCGCAGGTGAAAAGAAAGTTTCAGATGATAATGCTCTCGCGAGAAACTATTTTACTGCAAATGTTACAAAACTTGGTTCCACTGCAATATTAAGAACATTTTAATCGGTTGTAAGTTTTTTGATTTCGAGTGAAGCTTACGAACAGCTGAAATTCAAAGGTTGGAGTAATATTTCTAGTTGTTAAGACTAAACACTTTGATATTTGCGGCTCTAATCCAGTACAGAAAAAGAATACGTGTGGGTGGACAGATTTTCGACGTTCTAAAACCAGAAAAAGCTTGTATACTACCCAGGGATTATTAGCTACTGATTTAGGTGAGATAAAGTTTCTGTTTCTTAGTTCCCAAAAACGTTGAGAAATATGCATTTTTCTCGAGTGAGACAATTCATATTTGACCCTCTAAAATATTGACTTTTTATGCTTCCCAAACTGATGACCTCATTCTTGAAAGACTTGATTGAAAGAAAAGTACAAATTCTTTACTGAAACATGTGTTCCGGTAAAGAACAGAAGCTAACGCGTTTACAGTTTTACTGCATAATTTACATAAATTACTTTAATCGAATAAGCTGTTTCCAAGTGAACAACTGACGTANTAATCTACTATTTATACAAGAGGATTATTAGCTACTGATTTAGGTGAGATAAAGTTTCTGTTTCTTAGTTCCCAAAAACGTTGAGAAATATGCATTTTTCTCGAGTGAGACAATTCATATTTGACCCTCTAAAATATTGACTTTTTATGCTTCCCAAACTGATGACCTCATTCTTGAAAGACTTGATTGAAAGAAAAGTACAAATTCTTTATTGAAACATGTGTTCCGGTAAAGAACAGAAGCTAACGCGTTTACAGTTTTACTGCATAATTTACATAAATTACTTTAATCGAATAAGCTGTTTCCAAGTGAACAACTGACGTAAGGTATTAAATGACAAAAAATTACAAGAAAGCACCGTGCTCTCCTGGTCGGAAGTCCATGTAATTTTAAATGAAAACGTTACCCCATCTATCTATATCTGTCCATCGATCGATCTATCTATCGGTCTATCTATCCATCTATCTATCTATCTATCTATCTATCTATCTATCTATCTATCTATCTGTCTATCTATCTATCTATCCATCTATCTGTCTATCTATCTGTCACTTAGCAGTTTGGTAAATCTAAGTCACTGAATTGTCATTCCGCTTTCGAATTGCATGGCTACTTTAAACAAAAGAGACCCATTTAAAAGGAGTTTCCTTGTGTTGATGTTCTCAGTTATTCGAATGGAATGAATTTCTGGTGTACATTGAAACACGGGTTTCAATCCATCCAATGGTAGCACACTTGAAATATGGCAGACACTTTCATAACTGTTCTTCGTAATTAAATTCGCCAATTCTCTTCATTCAATTGCAACGTCCAGACGAGACTTCAACTAAGCAAGGTCTGATATTCATTAAAATTCACATGCCGACTTTTCAAAATTAATAAACGTGTGTGGGGAGGAAGGGGGGATAATGTCCGGGGTATTGGAAAAGAGTAAAAAATTAATGACCGGTTCCCCTCTGTTTATTTGAAACTGAGAGTAGAACCTAGTTTTTGTGATAGCATTTTAGAAATATATTTAACGGTAGTGGGGCTTTTTACGTGATGCAGTTTGCTTGGTGTCTCTTTTAAGAATCAAATGATATGTAGATTCTAGATTACAATTCAAAGTTGTTACATACGGCGATCATTTTCATCAGGAAAGGTTAGAGGCCACATGAATGCAGTTTCTCCCCAGATGTTCCATCTATCTCACAAGGACCATGCAAATAATGAGGATGTGGATCAAAAGGCTGGAACGCGAACATCTCATTTAAAGAACTTCAGAAAGCGCGGTGCAACTTTCTTTGGACACACGCCATGCGAAAACGTGATATAGAACTTGTTATAAGATTTGTGGAAGAAGGAATAGAGGAAGATGGTGAGAAGAGATTCTGGGCGGAGTCACGAGATGGCTAGGAATATCAAGCCCCAATACCACAACCTCCAGTGTCTGTTCACAAAGTGAATAGAAGACAATGAGCGCCGGAGCTGCAAAGCATAGCACCTGATGGTGGTGATGGTGATGATGGTGCTCGCTTTATATATTAAAGATGTTTATATGATTTGTGCAAACTTTTATGTAATACATGCGACCATACAACGTTTATGAATGAAAATGTAGGTTTACCAAAACTGTCCCTTTACAAATCGGAAATCCATTGGTTGGCGTCAGGAAGGGCACCCGGCCAAGAAAGTCCTCATTGCCAAAACGAAAGTCCCTGTGTAAGGGCACCGTCTGAGCCCCAGTTACCGGGGATAAATGACGTTAAAACAAAAATGGTGATACCTAGGTTAAACATGGATAAGCAGGGCAGCCCATACCCGAGAAGTTGTCAACTGTAAACTGGCACAACAAGTATGAGAGAAATGCAAAAAAAAAAAATAAAAGGAGGTTTTTTAATTCTATTGTAAAAGTTAAATAACGAAGAAAAAAGCCAATCACAAAAATGTTTAAAAAATCCACATCAAATGTGATGCCCCAACGTTTCCATTCTTGGAAATTGTTCTACACCCCAATGAAGAAGAAAGAACAAGGAAGATAAAATTGCAAAACGTCGACGAGACGTTCGTATTTAAAGCTTCTAATTTGTTCTGTGAAATTTATTTTAATAAGAAATTGAAAACATCAAATCATTGGTTAAATTGGTTTGCTTATCAAATAAATACAGATCAGTCTTCCGGGTAAAAAGCACAGTGCACAATATTTTTGATGATTTTCAAGCACTGAGTCGCAACTTTCATTCAAAGATCACGCATGCTCGAAAATGGAACCATAACTCTTAAGAGCATTTCACAGGTATGAGTCAAACTCCTATTTCCAAGATAAGCTTGTGAAGGACATGATGAGGGTAGTTTGCCTTACGCACTTCTGGTATTAACAAGCACCAATCCACAGTGGAGCTCAGCTTTTGGTGATAATATTACCCCAGTGGTTCGTCTACCTATAATCCATTTGAAGATGTCAATATACAAAAGCAATATACGATTGGTGCACAAACCTATTAACTGTAGGGAAAAGGGGAAAAGGGGAAAAGGATGAAATAGGTTTGAACACAAAGAAGGCTATGGATATAAGACCCACCTACGACACTTTATAGATTACAATTTTTGAAATTTAATACGTGACTGTTAACCCTTGCATTCAAACGAAGAGACCTTTGTTTCGAAAAGTGACTCCATGATTGAAAGTTTATTTACAAATTAGGTCTGTAGAAAATGTCAATCAAGTTAAACAGGCCAGTAGAAGTGTTTGATACAAACACTTCTACTGAAGCTCGTTTTTGTTTCATTTCACTTTTTAATGGTAATTTCTTCAAATAATTTCTTCTAGTTATGACGTAATGTAATGTCAGCATTATTTTACCGAAATTCCAAAATTTGGAAACAAATTATTAAAAAAGGAGATATAGTCAGGCTGGAAATATTTTACTTCTTGGTCTTCGTTGTAAGATAGCCTATACATTACAGAGGCACTAAAAATTTCTTAATCCTTTTTGCTGGTATCCCTAAATCAAAGCAATTGACAACTTAAGATTCACTTTATCCCCATTGTAAAAACACGCCTTGGGATCATTATTATATCTCTCACTTCCTGTAACATTGCATCCTATCTAGTGGCCTTATTCTCAGGAAGAAGGTCATACAGTGGCAATGTATTAACACAAGTCCCGAGAAAACAATCTTTGCAGTAATACAGATACAGCTAATTATACCTTGTGGATAAAAGTGGTGGCAAGATTACGCAATATTTCTCTCTTTGTGGGGGTAACACTATTTTTTTGGTCAATCTTTCCAAGGACAAAGTGAAGAGTGACCTGGTTGGTATCCCAATAAATTTCAAATGATTTTGTCAGTCTGTCAATTTTTTAGTATGGCCTAAAGTTTCCTTTCCATTGAAATTATCTTACAAAGTGAAAACAATATTTTTGTATTCGTTATTGGTCACTTTCTTATTCTCACTCAATTTTTCATTTTCGTGGACTTCTTCATCCAGCATTTAATCACTCGTTTTCCTTTTCCTCAGGTTGAAAATCCAGGTCTGCGGCTTACCTCTTCCCTTCCTTATACAAAAAAAAAGCTTTATTTGAGGCTGTATTAATAGACACAAGATCGTCAATGTAAAAAACTTCAATCAAATTTAAAGCCAAAATAAGGATCTTCATCAAATGACACCAAGTTAATGTCTCAAAACAGCATTTAAAATAAAAGATGATGATTTAACACCATTTTCAACAATATTACTCTTTAAAAGTAACAGTTTTGGGCTTTTTTTGCTGTGATGTCATTCGCCCATGAAGCAATCACAATCAATGGGGACGATTTCAATAATAAAAATTCCGTAATGCCACCTACAAGAATGAACTGGTCATTTCTAAAATTTAACAAATTATGAAAAGATCAAATGTGACATTGGAAGACCAACACAGACAATCATTAAGAGATGCATGTTTATTCTTTAAGAAGCATCAAACACAGGCTAGTTTTTCTCTGCTTCTTCACAAACTACTTCCCCATCAGGTAGGTAGTGTACCTTTTTTCCTGTTTTACTCCGATTATTGGTTACATGTTCAAGGATCCTTTTGAATTTTCTTAATAACCCTTCGAGTCTTCCAAAAATGTCGTAATCAGAAGCCAGGTCATTATGCCCCAATTGCCATGACAGATTGACAGAGTTTGCTTTTCTGTGAAAAACATTTTGTCAACTAGCATTTCACGAACCTCATTTTCTTGTCGCATGTATTCACTCTTCATCTCAGGCAATTTGTGAACAGTTTTCGTAATCTGTTCTTTTTACTGCTTGAAGCCAGAAACAAATTAGCTTGAGGTTCATTAACACTCTTATCCTCTTAATGAGAATAGAGAAATATGACAATCTCTCTTGTTGCAAATTCTGTCTCTCCACAAAACCAGAATATGTTGCCATCTCAATACTAACAGCCTTTAATCCACAATGACGAATCTCTTCGATTATATGAAGTCAAAGGCAAGATCTCCATCTCCTAGCGAGATATTTGTAATTAGTAAGTATTATTTGTGTTTAGAAGAACATGATTGATTCAGTTGCCATTTAGGGTGGGAAATAAAAACTACGACAACACGACCTAGGTCTAGATTTGTTTCAGTTCACTAGGACACTCAAGTTTTTGAGAAGGAATCATGCAACGTTAACTTTTCACTCGATGATATTAACACGGGGAAACAAGGTTTGTATAAAGGATCTGACAACTTTACCTAGGTAGTTTCTACACGCTGGGTTCGAAAGTCGTATTTGTTTCTTCCTGTCTGGTCTCAGTTTTTAGATATGGTATTTATATGCAACATATTTTGCAAAAATATGGCAATTTTTCAATTTTTTATCGGACAAACAAAATTATGTAGTAACGATTTATTTGGAGAAATTATACGCTAACGGGTCGTACTCATTTGTAAATGACTAAGAAACAACAATTCATTGCCTTTCATTGTATTAAAAGAAACACGATGTGGATGTAAAAATGTGCTTCCAACATGGAAAATGAGCGAATTTCATATATCAAAACATGTAGATATAACTAAAATCTATCTATCTATCTATCTATCTATCTATCTATCTATCTGTCTATCTCTCTAGGTCGAGGCCAACTCGACCTACCATCATCTGCCAAATATCCCTGTCCACCATTTGATTTCCCATCTCTTCCACCGTCAGTCCCGTATCCTTCTCCAGCAGTTGTACAAATGTTGTTGTTGGAGCCCCTCTATTTCTCTTTCCCTGTGTTGGTAACCAAAATGCCAAATTGTGTGCCACTTCTTCAGGGTGTCTCTTACGATGTCCTACTAGTCTCAACCTTCTAGTTCTGATTTTGTCGGTTACTTTTTGAAGGTGACCGTAAAGATCTTCATTNTTCCCTGTGTTGGTAACCAAAATGCCAAATTGTGTGCCACTTCTTCAGGGTGTCTCTTACGATGTCCTACTAGTCTCAACCTTCTAGTTCTGATTTTGTCGGTTACTTTTTGAAGGTGACCGTAAAGATCTTCATTACGGATGTGATCTTTCCAGCTATATCCAAGAGCTGATCTCAGCATTCTTGTATAGCAGCCATTCAATTTCTTTTCTAATTTTTTGGTAAGCGTCCATGTTTCGCAGCCATATAATAGTACCGATTCTACTGTAGAGCAAAAAAGTTTAATTTTGAAGCATCTTGATAGACTTGACTTACAGATTTTGGTTAATTTGTTTTGTGCTGCCCAGGCGAGTGCAATTATTCGCTTAATATCTTGAAACGAGCTGCTGACAAGTGAGCCTAAATACGTAAATTCATCAACTATTTCAAGTGTTGACCCGTCACTAGTTCAAATTCGGGTTTCTATGGGTTGATTGAATGACATAACGTTTGTCTTTTTGGCATTGGCCATAAGCCCTACACCCTTGGCTTCAGATTCTGCTCTTTCTAGCATCTTTTGTGCCTGATCAATCTTCTCACTGATAAGGGCGATGTCATCAGCGAAGTCAAGGTCCGTAATGCAAATTGGACCCAACCTTCGGCTTTGTCTTTTCTTTAGACGGAATCCAAATTCTTCCTCCTTTCCATCTAGCGCTTTTCTCATTGGGTAGTCGAGGGCTATTATAAATAAATAAGGCGCTAATGTATCGCCTTGTAGTACACCAGCCTATATATCGAGAAGTTCAGTTTCTCCATCTGGTGACATGACTTTAGCTGTTGTATCTGTATACATAATTTCGATGGCTCTAACAATTTGGGTTGGAATTCCGTAGGCTTTTAAGATTTTCATTACCTTTTCTCTGTGGATTGTGTCAAATGCCTTTTGGAAGTCGATAAATGTTATTATTGCTGGTAAGTTTTTGTCTTTGACACCTTCTATGATATGCCTTAGTGCTAATATTTGACTGCTCGTTGTTCTCCCAGGTCTAAATCCGTTTTGATCCGTTTTGTTCCTTAGTAAAGGATCGATTTCGGGCCGAATTCCATTTAGTATCATCCTGTTGTACGTTTTAGCGACTAAAGAACACAAACTTATTCCCCTGTAATTTTCTCTTTTAGAAAGATCACCAGATTTTGGTATTGGAATTATATTCATTACTGACCATTGTTTTGGTTTCTTGCCATATAAAATTGCGTCGTTACAAAAAGATAAGATATCCTGGTCGAGGTTACATCTTTTTATGATTTCAGGGGTTATACCATCTTCTCCACAGGCTTTGCCTTCTACAAGGACCTTTTTAGCTTTTTGAAATTCATTCATTGTAAATGGCCCAAGTGATATATCCAATTCATCGAATACTTTTTCTAC
>RDPX01000203.1:162909-186260 GCA_003991215.1 Morbakka virulenta
AAAGGAGGCATCTTTTAGTGCTGTTGTTGTAATGGGGGGCTGATTTTAGGATAGACCAAGATATTTCGGGTGCTTTTCCGGTTTTTTCCTTCGTATCCCATACGAAACTTGATAGTGTTGTGCTGTGTTTGTATTTACTGTGTGTGAATGATAATTTATGTTGAGAATATCTGTGTTTCCATGGCCTTTCGGTTAATCCTATGTATGCCTTTTCAATGTTAGGTGGTGTTGGTGTTCCTGTGGGTGGTGTCAATGATACTGTTGCCTTGTAGATGACGTTTGGTGTAGTGCATTTTCCTGGAAGAGGGCATTGGCTTATTGTTCCGCAGTTACAGGATTGGTTTGTTGTTATTGTTTTGGGGCTGATGATGTTGTTATTGTGCTTTTTGATGATTTGTTACATATTTTCTGTGCAACTATAGCTTAATTTTAAAGTGTTCCTGTTAAATATCTTGTGGAGTTTGCTGGACGCAGGGAAATGTTTGTGGATGAGGCTTAGGAAGGCTTTTCAAATGTTTGTTTGGACGGTTTTGTTAAAAGGAGGGTTGAACCAGATGATATTTCGTTTTCTTGTGCGGTTGTGTGATTGGCGTGGCGTAAATGATAGGCATGTTGGATGTCCACTGTTTTTGAGAGCAGCTTCGTAGTCGATTTTGGTTTATTTTATATGTATATACATATATATTACTAAGGTTCTTCTTTTGTACTCATCCTTTGTATTTTGTATTTAATTGAGTACGCGATCAATTTATACAAAAAGACTTAAGAGTCATTAGATGGTTTGTCGATTTCGATTTTGACGAGAGGATATTAACGTCATCCATTGTTAGGAGATGTTGTCAGCTTACCATATGAATTCCATGTTCTTTTGTCCAGCAGATAGAAAAAACACACGGAAGGCCATAAAAAGCGATTACGATTCATATGAGAAGCTGTTGACACACCCTAAAATGGATAACGTAACTATCCTCTTGTCAAAATCGAAATCGACGAAACATCTAATGACTCTTAAGGCTTTTCGTCTAAATCGATTGCGTACTCAATTGCTCAATTAAATACAAAGGACGAGTACAAAAGCAGAACCTAATGTTAATTGTATATATATATATATAATTAACATTAGCTATGAGCTCGAGGGAGACAAATATGAAAATGATTGTTATCTCAAAAAGGAATCCCAGATGCGCATTTTCCAGAATTTTAAGGGTATTCTTTCTGACTGTCAGCTTGCAGAGGAGAAATGAATTGCCAGACTTCCATAAAACCCCCCTCCCATCCTTTTCCATAACATTTCTTAGAAACCCAGTATGGACTACTTGGACTAATTTACTGATATTTGATTTGTTATCCAACAGTATCTTATTGAAATCTGAATCCTGTTTTCATATTGGATCCTCTGGTTTTACCATCTGACCAAATGCTTATTTAGCATCACTAGTAAACGTTCAAAATTGTAAACGACTGACTTGTGGATGAGTTGCAACTAAAAAAATTCAAATTAAAAATCAACAAATATTTTGATTTTTTTCCTAATTATATAAAAGATATATATGTAAACATTCACAAGCCCTTATCACAAGGAAATTTGAAAAAATAATTTACTGCAAGCTTTATAAGACATCAATAAATATGGGGCCTTCATCATGCCTTGAATCATATGCTCTTACTGCGTTGTGTTTTGAAAAACACTTTTCCCATTGTTAGGCTACTGAATTGATTAGATACAGCCCATTTACATGCTCAACGTGTAGGCCTACGTGGTGACAGGAAATGAGTCGTTTTTGAGGAGTGGTGCTCTACCTGTCCTCTGTTTCTTGCGTTTTTTCTTTAATGCTGGAAACCATATTCACAGAGAAGTGTAGGGTAGCATAAGTGTAGAATGCGATTGTGGTTCTCCATTGCAGAAAATGGATTGTTTCTTTTATTTTTGTTGTTGTGTTGATTTCTTTGTCTCTGAACCCCCAATTTTCCCAGTCAAAGGTGTGGTCTTGTGTCCAGGAGTTCTTCGATATTTCATGACTCATACAGTCACCTTTGTGATCAGCTCTCTTGCGTTCCTTTTTCCTTTGACCCAAGGAACGCTTAGGTACACGAATGTAGAAAGCAAGGAAGCCCTTAAAATGAAATCTCTCTTCAAGCGGGACTTGGTTCTTCTGATTTGACCCTATTTTTCTTTAGTTGGATGCTGTGAAGAAGGAACATTAGATATTGTGTAGTCGGAGACTTTGTCTTAACTGTTTACTGATGTTCTTAACTTAAGGTAAATAATCGTTTTAGAGGTTCCTTTTCTTCGCTTGTATAACAGAAACATCTAAACTACTAACGAAAGGGATTTAAGCAATAGCAAGATAAAAACATGATATTTCTTTGTAGAAAATGAGACGTAATTGTGAAATGTAAATATAGCTTAAATTGATGCAGCGGTAGGACAGCATCAGATGTCGCAATTTAGCTATCTAGAAAGGATCGTCTCCAGAAATTTAGGCATAAATTTTGAAAATAAAGAGAACATTATTAAATTCAAGTTTATTTCACAATTGTGTTACTTCAACCAAGGTACAAAAGAATAAACAAGAAAAGAAGCAGATACTTAATCCCTGTTAGACGTAACAGCGACTAATCTTCCTTCTCCGGTTGAAAGGAGTGATCAAAACCTGAAATGATCGGGTGTATACATGAAGTTATGATATTGAATACAAGCCGAAAACAACTTATTGCTTACTACAGGAAGTACCACTATACTAATGCTACACAATAAGTACCTCAAGAATAAAGATTGAATTTATGTGTATTGATGAAGTAATCAATGTGGTGTATTGATTGCTTATTGAAAACTATTAAACATGTCTTTGACAGGTATGTAGCACAGTCGTTATGAAATTGCTGATTTTATTTCCTTTTTACCAATCGTTTAGGCAGCATCTCCAGTGGTCCTGACAAATGCAATCTTGACGGGTCCATAGAGTTTTTCCTCAGTGGTGTGTACGCAGACTAGATTTCTGTTTCAACGTATTGATAGGTGCATCAATCATAAAGAAAGTGTTTGACAGGCATCAAAAAATGCGAGTAGGGCATACTGCAGAATCACAATTGTGGAAATTGCTTTTTCCATCAGAGTGGTTATTCTTCTAGACTGACTGCTTCACTAGGCTGAAGAGCTTAGTCTATCTGGCTATTTACCAATTTGCTGGAAAGTAGTTATTCAGACCTTTTCTCGTAAACAGAATACCTACCAATGCTAGTGATTTCAATCTATCCATTGGTTCGTCCTTATTAGCTTCTTAGCCATCCGGAATCTGGTGTTCGATTGCTTGGTCCGTTGTTGGAACATTCCGTGGCAGCAGTGATTTTTTTGTACGTTTGTCTTCTAGATCGATTGTGCTTTGCCTGGAAGCTTGCCATCCAGTTTCTAAGGACACCTAAGAAAAACGAAGTGGTAAATAACTCATGGTTGGTGCTGAAACCAGACATAACAATAGATATTCTAATTTATTTCTGAATAGGGCTCTGGACTATAGAGGTCGAAAAGGAAGCAATCTTTTGTTAACTGCACTGCCTGCACCTACATCATAATGCACATTGCCTGGAGATCTTATCCTCGCTGGAAACAAAGCCATTGAACATTCACTTAAGAAATTGCAAGTAAAATCTATGCCACATCTTTCTGTTGGCATCAAAAAATGAATAAAAAAGCACAATAAACGGAGTTAAATGATAAGACAAATGAAATGTAAAGACTTAAAAATTACACTGCATGATTTGTAAATACAAGATATTAAAAGCCGTGATTAAATAAACTGCAAACTACCCAATAGCATTTTGAAAGACTCTAAAGCGAACGTTCAAAGAACGTCTAAAGAACGGTTAAGCATATAAGTAACTTGTTATTGATGGTAAAAAGAGAAATTAAATCCTGTTAGTATCCCATCAGTAACCCATTAGTCAACTTGGTATGGAGTAAATCGAGTATTTTTATGATTACAATATGTACAAGATTCTGTTTTGGTTAGATTTCTGTTGTTAAAATTTTATCGAAACCAAAGACTAGCAAACGAAATAAAGGTGCAGGTCCTGACAATCCCATACAAAATCTAATAAAAAACTCTGCAAAGGTCCTCGATAGATTGTTTGGTCCTGTGACAGTTTCATCGTTATGCTGTAGAGATTTTTTCGAGGCACCGATTTTTCAAGAACCGTTGAATTATACATGTAGCCGTTTTGGTTTCTTTGAAAACTACCTAGTGATATCCGGATTACTAATATTATCAAAAATCCTTAAAAATCGTACACACAAGGCTGATTGCAGCCATTTGGAGAAATATCTCTTGCTAAATGCCACAATTTAGGGTTTCCAATAAACGGTTGACCCAACTCAATACAATGTTTTAGACGGATGATATAAGAAGATAACTTGAACGAGCATACCTGACAGTTTGTGGCTTTACTGACTCAGGCAAAGCCTTGGAACGCTTTAAGGTGTTTTCTCTTTGTCTGCCTCACCTAAAAACCATCTCTTTATGCAAAGTACCTGACACCGGGAACAGTCTAGTCTCTGAACCACGAATCACTGTACCCTGGCATAAAAGGAACTGAAGTAACCACAGGATTTTAGCAAACATCAACCAGTTTCTTTGGTTTTCACAGATATGTCTTCTGTTATTTCCGAGAGGGTGATGACCCGTAATATAACTGCTTTGCTCTTTCAGTATTTGAGAGCCATGAAATAGGTTTGTTAAGGAAGTTCGTAGTTGTGGTACAGTGCCATGGACATTTTAGTCACCTCGTCGTACCGAACCCAAACAACTATGGGATGTATATATTTAAGCCTAAAGGATATAATGAAAATGAAATATATAATAAAATAATGACTACACACTGTACTGATCTGCAACCAATACGGCTACCGATTATGTGCACCGGTATCTGAGGAATTCGGCAGAGAATAGGTGTTTTATCGAGCGGGTGCGTCCACAGAATAACACTATTGATGTAGGATATTTATCGTGTCTTAGGTTATAAAGTTTTTCATGTACTTAAGCTATCTATCTAAGAGATTATTGAAATAATTTCCTTGTTATTTGGTGGAAGTTTTCCTAAACTGAATAACAACAAAACACTTTGTTTAACACGTTAGACACTCTGGAACTAGAAGTGCAGTTTGTGTGCAAGGGCAGCTTTAAGATATATTTTTAAAGCGAAACAAAAGTTTTAAGATTTTTTCTTTCTGCAAAGTTCAAGTTATTTCTTTGCAGTTAGCTTGGTGTAACATGAATAGGAACTGCTAATCACTTGATATTTTATGCATTTTTCTTGGTGTTGTGTTTGTTGCAATGCTGATATGGACCCTGAACTTGTTCCTTTTTTACCCAGATAAATAATGGTGGATTTACCTTTTCTTAAAACATTCGAATTGGATAATGATTAAACTTCACATAACCTTGCTCAACTCTGGAAAATCAAACGAATTGCAAAAGTAAGCAGAAAATTGAAAATGAAGACAGCGCTCACTCTCAGTTTGATCAATAATCCTTCCCTTTCTTCAGGTGCCGAATCCTTTCCAGACTTTTATCACTTTCCACATATTCCTATCTCTCATCATCATCATGCGCCATGCAATCCTGCATTGGCGATCAGGGTCTTCCACTCTTCTCTCTCATACATGATCCTTATTGTCTGTGTATTGCTCTCTTTTCTCAGCAACTTTGAAATAAAGTATTATCCATCATTTTCTTCCTTTCTGTCCATGGCATTTTTAGCATTCTTCGAAGAAACCACATTTCTGTTGCCTCAAATTGCTTCTTCATTTTATTTGATAACGTCCATTCTCACATGCGTACAAAAATACGGATTCTGTATAAAATTTTGATAGCCTCGTTTTCAGCGTCTGTGATAAGTTCTTGTTGGTAAGTACATATTTCATCTTTTGAAAGGTAGATTTTGCTTGGCCAATTCTGCATTTTATCTTCATTTCACATCGACCATCTGATGTTACCCAGCCACACAGATATTTAAACTTTTGCACCTGTTGAAGTCTTTTTCCATTTCCATTTATGTAGCATGTTGGTTTTATTTTCTTTCTTGAGATTACCATTGTTTCAGTTTTCTTTTCATTCAAACTTGTTCCCATTTTATTCACTTTCAACTACAATTTTCTCAACTAGATCTTGTAGGTGTTTTTTACATTCAGCTATGAGAGTGGCATCGTTAGCGTATAGTATGTGGTTTAGAACTTCTCCATTTACTTTCATTCTAGGCATGTTTTGTATAGTTCTCATTATTTTTTCACTATAAATAGAAAAAAGGTCAGATAATAGTACACATCCCTGCACCTCTTTTTTATGCTGATATTCTCCTATTATCTTGCCCGATCCTTACTGCTGCTGTTTGTTGCCAGTACATGTTCTTGATTATTCTTTGGTATTTGCTGTCTAAATTTAATTCTTGTAGTATGTCCATTACAACTTCATGTTTTACTCTATCGAAGGCTTTGGTGTAATCAATAAAGCATACATTCAGGTCTTTGTTGACTTCCAATAATCCCTCTATTAAATTCCTTAGAATGTATATGGCATTAACAGTTCCCTTTCCGTCTACAAACCTACACTGTTCCTCAGCGATTTCTGGTTTGATTCGATTCCTGGCTCTCTTCATTATTATTCGTAGCAGAATTTTAGTTATATGGCTGTTAAACTAATGGTGCGATGTAATTTGCATTCTATTGGCGCAGGTTTTTGGGTGAGTGGAACAAAAATTGATTTAGATAGGTCAGTTGGAATGTGTCCGGTATTCTATATGTCATTTAATGGTTTGGTCAAAACTAAATTTTCCAAATCTTCCTGTGGTTCCAGCATGTCAATAGTGATTTCATCTGGGCCACTTCTGTATTACTGGAAACTTTGTCCAGTATTTACAACCAAACAATAGAGTAGATGTCACATAGCATTCTAATACTTGCTTCTTTGTAATCATTGGCATCTATTGATATTTCAAGATCTCACCAAATTTTTTAAAAGTATCTGTTGTCAGACCTATTCTAATATCTGCATCACATTTTTTCTGTTATATAGCTCCTTAAATATACAAAACTTGCATCTGGAACTTTGCTTGATAATTATCATCACACATAATGTCTTTTTGAAATTGATCTCTAATCGTTTCGTTCTACATTTTTCTACAAATCTAGCTAGAGTCTGCAAATCTTCCTGTAAACTTACTGTGTGGAACCATCAGCAGATCTCATATTGTTAATATTATTACCTCATATGGAAAATCTTTTAAACCCAATAATCCCTTAAAGATGCTTCCCCTCCAAATTAAATTAATATTCAGGTGAAAAATGTTACCCTTGTCTTACACCTTACTTTGATCTTGATGAAATAACCACTAAGATAATCTATTGTTCTGACGAAGTTTTCTCTTCAGTCTATCTTGCATTATCTTTGAGTTTACTTTTTTGACATTAGAGAAATTCATTTTTAGTTTGATCACTCAGCCAGGTGCCTGTATAAACCTACTCTTTGGCCTCTTTGGTCTTTTTTATACATTATCACAAATTAATGGGTTATAACTACTGACTTTTATTGAAGCCAAAAATAATTTTCCTTCTGGTTCTGGAGTGAAAATGGGTAGTAATCACAGATATTAAATGGCCCAAGTGTCAAATAATACATTGGAAAGGATTCAAAGATTTTTTAGCTTCCTGTTGTATGCATGTGTTTTTCTTTCAAAGTCTCAATTTGTTTATGCGTGTGTAACATTTAAAATACAAAGCTTAATTTAAGTTGAAATTATACAAATGCCAGTCTAAAATAATTGGGATATTGCAAACTAAGAAAGGGAATTGATACTTGTTTGGAGCAGAAAATAGCTGCTTTGATGACAATGAGAATGACATCATTGTCGGTTTAACGAAAATTAATTCCATAAAACTAAAAAAGTTTCTAATTAAAACAAACTAAAAAGTTACTTTGCTGTTGTTCATAGAAAATTAAGTTTATGAAATACATGCAAAAAAGCCTAACATAACCATTAGGTTTTTGACTTATTGTGTGATAGCGCTTTACTTAAAATAAAAACACACCAAACTTGAGTCCTTGATTACTTTTAGGCGCTCACTGGTTACAGTTTCTTATCAATTTTTTGTCAACATTTAGGAACAAATGAAGAATGCAAATTTTATAGCAGCAGTGTTCCTCGTAAGTTTCTTGCTGACTACAGCCAGTCCAAGACGACGTACAAAGAATCTTTTAAAGGCCAAGGAATTTCCATTGCGGCGACTGCTTGAGGTAGCACTGACTTCGAGTAAGTACAGATATGCATTAGAGTATACTATAAAGTTATATATAGGGTTTATCAAACACTCTGATACAATAAATAGGAACTGAATTTCGCACTACCATCCTCAAAGTACAATTCTTGCTATATCTCCTAAGGTACTTCTTTTAAGAGTAATTCAAAAAAATAACTTTTACGATATATTTAGAAAATACCAATATAGAATATATAATATGAGCATACAAGTGAAATTCCATTATAGATAAATTTGAAGAACTAAACTGCACACGACCAGCAAGTCAAACTCCATTTTGATACTGTTAGATAAGGTACTGTTAGATATTGTCTGCCAGGGGTTCTCTCTCTCCCTCCCCCCTCCCTCCTCTCTCTCCTCTCTCTCTCTCTCTCTCTCTCTCTCTCTCTTTCCGTGGAATTATAAATTGACCAATAAACAAGTCTCCTTTCTCTTCGTTGGTCACTCAGAAAGAAAAAAAATCGTTAAGCACTAGACCTCTTTCTATACCTCTTTCTATCTTTCTAACTATTGTGAAGCACACAAAAGATGTTTTTGAACCTGAAGACAATTATTTCAATTGTTATTTTTCTTTGACAAATCCATCTGATGTTTAAAATAAACCAAATGTAGCTCAGCAAGACTGTGAATCTGTGCCCAAACATCCTTCGCATAAAACTGAAACCTCTATTCGTTCACCTCCTGTGGAGATTAAGACCAATTTTGATTATACATACGAGTGTAACATAGATACTACACCTCATTCAATAAATCAAAAGGAAAGTAATAACCCTGGTACAGATTTAGGTCAGCAAAAGTTGAAAGCTTTGCTGTTAAGGTCAAGACTACAGCAATGAAACTCAATTCAGGAAGGGATCAATATAATGCTCTTTCGCAAAAGGAATTTGAATTTTTTTCCATTTTCTCAAATAAAAGGTGGTATTACTTTCAGTATTGACATAATACGTCTATTTATAGTACTAGGTTATCAGTACGTAGTGGGCCTGACATCAATTTTTGACACAATGACCCTCTTAAACTTATTAAATAACTGGAATATCTGTGGCGACTTAGAAGTAATTTCTTTCCTAATGGGACTTAAATTCGACGTACTAAATAAATGTTCTTCCTATATCTTTGAAACAGTTGTGGTGGTATAAATCATTACGCTACCAAGGAGTGGCTTGAGAAAAGATTAAAAGTTCTGATTTTTCAGCCCAGGAGAGATTCGTAAATGTAGCTTACAGTTTTCTTGACAGTATTTTGTAAAGAAAAATATAAAGAATTTGAAAATAATTTGCTGAATAGAAATCACGAACAGGGTGCTCGAATGTCTCTAAAATGCATTTTATAGATTCCCATTTTGCCCTTTTAATAATACAAAAAACCGTAAGTTGTGGTGAAAAAATTGGTGTGCTTATTTTGACTAAATAAAAATACTTAATTTTTCTTCAATTTTGTCTATATTGCAAAAATAGTGAAATTTAATTTTTGAATATCTTGTAATTTTTAGGTGACAGAGATTAAGAATTTTCAGAATTGAAATTAGTGCCATCAAATTTATTTGAAAAACATATTTTCATTTCAGGGGAAAACAAACAATCAACATTTATTGATCAGTGTAACAATACAGATGACATGGCATATTATGAGTCAAAAGAGCAGACCTATTAGTTATTATAACAACGATAAAAAATTAAAAGAACAGGATTATTTAAATTTAATTGTTGAGAGATAAACATTAGAGAGCATTCATGTTTGGAGAGCTTCCATTAATTACTCCATTAAGCAAGCTATCTCCTATTTGCAAACATCTATTAGAGCACATTTTGAAAAGGCAATGAGCTCTATCACTGTGCAATAAATGTAGCTTATGGGTTGTTATCAGGTATATTCTTTAGGGTTTTATCACCAAGCTAGTAATATTTTATTGGCAAATGTTGATGCCCTCGTTTATTATTTCACCAGAAATTAATGATTGTGGAGGTATGACCTTTTGTCATGCATTACTTGTGGGTTTATTGGTGGGTTTTAATCTCTTTATTTGTTCTTCGTGAAGCTCTGTTTGTGAGCTTCATGGTATGACCTCTTCATATGTCTTCATATGTCTTCATATGTCTTCTACCTCTTCATATGGTCTTTGTGAAGTTCTGTTTGTGAGCTTCATTGTATGACCTCTTCATATGTCTTGTGTGGTACAAAATGAAAGGTTGTTTTAATTTCTATTTTCTAGATGAAGCAAATGAATTTATAAAACACTGGAAGGTACGGGGGAAACCATTAGAACTACAATATGAAAATAACAGAGAAGCTGACATGACAATTCTTGAAGCTGAACACAGAAATACAGTGCTTGATAATGATTTGATTGGAGACCTGTCCTGACATAAAAATTCAATTAGTATCTCTCATTAAAACGTAGAAATTCTATAACACTTAAAAATAAAATTTTGGGTGTACAGATTAAAATGACGTATTAAAAGTGGGGCTGAAATTACATTTTTCGTCACTTCTAAAGGATATTGACACTTTCCTTTGTATTTTAGAGTTAAAAACCAAACAAGCCCCAAAAAACCCATTAAGTGTAAGGAATTGTATAAAAAAGAAAACAAAAGCTTAGGCCAAATGAAAAAAGTAGACTTTGGACTTAAAAACATTCAATTCACATGATGAAAGAAAGCACTCAAAATCCAAAGAATACTACATTCTAGCCAGCAAAGAAAAGAAACCATATTGGAAAGATCTATTACTACTAGGAGCAGAAACTGCTTAACCCTTTGACTACCATGGGACACTGGTGTCCTAGGATTTTGATTTGCCACAGTTCCCAAAATAAAAGAGATATCGCAAATATTTTTGCTTTGTTACATCTAGTTAACATTAATTTACAAAACAAGGCAAAAGTATTTTGATAAATAAGTGGGTAAAAGTAATAATTTGGGTCTACAAAAAGGGTACTGGGGTGAGTTTTTGCTATTGTTTTATAAGCCGCTTGTAATTTATCTTCATGCGAGAAAAATATTTATCCTAGGCTAAATATTGTATTTGAACTATCCAAAGATTACATATTTCAAATTTAAATGTTTAATCTATTTTTGTTCATGAGATAAATCAATTTTTTTACTGTGGGACACCAGTGTCCCTGTGGTAGACAAGGGTATACAATATGCCTGTACACTGTGTAGCGAGTAGTACTTATACAGATCTTCCTATGAATACTTGTTGCATGGTTATAATGTTACATAAGTCATACACTACTCCTACTGCTATCAAGCTACATAAATGTGCCTTGAGTAATAATGATATCATAAACAATATGCTTATTCAAACTGAGACTGATGCAAATAGCAAACAAGTTGAACAGTTAAGCAAACGTAAGATTGGTTGTATGTCTCCTTTCATCTTATATCCTGCTGAACTGCTGCACTGACCAGATAGTAGTCATGGATAGTCAGAGGAAAAAATATGTGCGCATTGAGCAGGGAATTTTAAGTGATGATGTTTTCGCATTGCTGACTAAGAGGATGGTGTGGACAATTCGTTTGAGGATTCTGATTCAGAATTTGTTTCGGATGAACCACTACGCGGAAAACCTGAGGACGATTCACATGAACTCACCACTCCAGATGCACATATGCACATCACTGGTAGCAGCCATGGCAAAACTGACGAACCTCCGTCCAGAAAAATTAAAGATGGCATTCAAGCCATGAAATGGAAACGTCAGAGTGAAAAATAAAAGCGAAATGAGTGCACTCTTGAAATGGCTTTTTTGCTAAAATTCCTTGAAAACTCAACAGCGTTTGATGTCTTTTCCAAAGTGATAAACCTGGAGAACGTAGTAAATCTACTTTTGGTACAGTCTACGTTATATGCTGCACAAAATGGAAAAAACATCTTGACTGATTCGGAAGAAATGATGGCTTTCCTTGGAATCACATCATGTCGGTAAACAAGTTGCCCTCAATCGACATTTATTGGTAGTGCGATTCATTTGTTGGAAACAAAGGAATAGAGCATGCCATGCCGCGCAAACGCTTTCAGGATATTCTGCAAAATCTGCACTATGTAAACAATGACACAGCTGACAAAACTGATGAAGGTAACAAGATACGCTTAATTATTAAATTACTAAACAATCCCTTCAGAGAAGCTGTTTCTGACTCGGTGGAACAGTGTGTTGATGAACATATGACAAAGTTTATGGGTAAAAATCCAATGACGCAGTACATCAAGAGCAAGCCTATCAAGTGGGGCTTTAAGTGGTGGTGTAGATATGATGGTGTGACAGGATATCTATCCGAGTTAATATCGGAAATCAAAGGTGCTTTATTACTTGCACTTATTTTTCGACTTGACGGATATTGCTTGCGTCAACAGCTTTATTGTATTCAACTTGTTGAATCGGTGTCAACTGACATTGTTAGATTTCAAAATCGTTGTTGCCCAGTTTTTGATCGGTAGATTCAGCAGTCACCAAAGAAACTGCCAAGTATCAAGACCATCATGACGTTCCGCTTCTTTGGCAAAGCCTGGTACAACACTCCAGCAACTTCCCGAGTTTCTGAACACGTCTTTGTTGTCATTACTGTGCCGATGAGGCCAAAGAATCAAGTACCTTTGCAAGGTGTGAAGATTGTGGCGTGGCTCTTTGTATGACAAAGGAACGAAACCGTTTTTGTGTTTCATATCGCATGAGAGTTTTCAAGTGCTGCTTATAATATTGGTAATGCTGTTGATAGTACCTCATTGATTGCATTGGTTATGTTGTAATATTTTGAAAAAATGATACAAAATGATGGTAGTTAATTCGTATCCGTCATTCCCTGAACCTTCCCTGAATTTGTCAAAGAAAATCCAGTTAGGATAAATGACTGAATAACGTATGAAAGCAGGTAGGTATGATGTAAAGACTAAGAGATTAAGAAAATGCAAACATGAAGAAAAAGGGTAGAAAAATATCTGCAAATGGTTGGAAAACCTACATTTTTTCTGTTACCTTCCACGTAATTTCAAATATTGCACATTTATGAATCTTGTAATATTAGGAACCATAAGCAACAGTATCCTCTCCATACCACAGGGACACCATTGTCTCTAGCCATGAGTGTGAAGGGTGTAAGGCAATATTTATATGCCTCACGAGGAAGTTACAAGGAATCATTTATATGACTTTTTGTTTTTGTTTTTTTTATTTCGTACCGTCTATCAATCCTTACTGGTCGGTATCCCTTGTCTACCACAGGGACACTGGTGTCCCGCTCTGTATCTCGGTAACCTTGCATGCATATTAAAAAGGACCAAATTATATTAAGTAAGCATTAGAAATTGTCCAAAAAACCCGAAGATTGTCTATTTTGCATTGCCCAATTCCTTATGGTAGTCAAAGGGTTAAGGATGAATACATTTAGACGAATGAGTCACATGAGGTGCAACAAACTGTACTAGCAAAGAAAACTTACTAGAACACTGGAGAATACAGAATGAGCACACAGAGGTGAAGATTAGCAACATACATTTGGGCATATTAAGCTACAAACACTTCTTTGAAGTATAAGATGAAGAAGACACAAGAGTTTGCGACAGCACTCCATGCAAGGAGAGATGATATATTTATTCACTATTTATTAAGTAAGCCAGTGGTAGGTACTACAGTAGTAACCACCGCCACTCCAGGTGGTAAAGAAATATAGAGTACTCTAATCAAAAAGAAAAAATGGGGATTAAAAAAATGATTTTAACACTTTGATTGACTTAAATAAATCATCTTTGAAAGAAAGGGTGCAAAGGGGAAAGAAAGATGGATACAAGGATTTCGTTTCGTCATAGAATATAGTGCAGATACCACATTATTTAAAATGTTTCTATTTCACGAGAGCAAAGTAACAGAGCTTTGTATTTATTTGAACTGTGGAGATGATAACTACCATCCACCGGGTCCACAGGTTGCGGATATTGGAACGGCCTCTAGATATGGAGGTTAGCTGCGAACATGGAAATACGCAGTCCCGGACAAAATAACTGGTTGCCCTTCAGCAACGCATAGTATCCGTCGGCTTTCCGGTCAGGGTTAGTGGTGAAGACAACGGCAGCAGGTTGTTGGATAATGGCGGTGGCAGATATTAACAAACTAATATTCAGTTCAGTTCAGAATTTTCAAGAGAGTATTTCTTGTTGGATAAGACTTGGGACGAAGACTTGGATATAACAATGTGGAGAGTGTTGTTAGTGGTTTGGATGATCCAGAAAAATAACGTCTTGGAGAAATAATACCAGGACTTAAAAAGTGAAATATTTTAAAAAAAAGTATATAAATGCTAATTCCAATGCGTCTTAATCTATACCATAGACTTTGTGGATTCTAAATAATAAAAGTACTGCGGCTATAAACAACTTTACTTCATAATAAACTCAATTTATGAAATAAAAAATTAACACTCGATTGAAAGAACTTTTTTCTTCAAAAAAACTTTATCAGCAACACTCTCAGATGAGAACGGATACTAAATTTTGTAGTACAAAATTTATCAATCCACATATTCTGACGTGCAACGTTTTAAGGGTTCCTTTATTGCAGATATGACCAACGGATGTTGTGTAATAAAAGTGTATGATCAAACACTACCAGTGAGTTATAGATAATTAACAAAATATCACGTGACTTCTTCATAGCAACCTTGGGATGATCCTGATGCAAGTTTTTAAGATTAAAATTCCAGTAATTAAATTTGAACAAAACATTATACCCGACTATAATATCAACTAATTCCATATACAGTACATGACTATATGACAANGGAGGTTCGTATAGGCAGGGCTTGAGTTGTTATAGGAAGTGGAGTCATACCTAAGTTGTGCTTGTTGTGCTTTTTGTGTTTGTTGTGCTTCTTTCTTTAGTGCTGGAAGCCATATTTCTGGAAGGGTGTAGGATAAACTGTTGATGTGATTGCTGCCCTGCGGAGAATGGATTTTTTCTTTTATTTTTCTTGTTGTTACAACAACAAGAGAAATAAAAGAGACAATCCATTCCTTATAACATGATAAAGCTCTTACATCTATGGCTTCCGCTGAATCCATAAAGTTCAGAATTTTCAAGAGAGTATTTCTTGTTGGATAAGACTTGGGACGAAGACTTGGATATAACAATGTGGAGAGTGTTGTTATTGGTTTGGATGATCCAGAAAAATAACGTCTTGGAGAAATAATACCAGGACTTAAAAAGTGAAATATTTTAAAAAAAAGTATATAAATGCTAATTCCAATGCGTCTTAATCTATACCATAGACTTTGTGGATTCTAAATAATAAAAGTACTGCGGCTATAAACAACTTTACTTCATAATAAACTCAATTTATGAAATAAAATATTAACACTCGATTGAAAGAACTTTTTTCTTCAAAAAAACTTTATCAGCAACACTCTCAGATGAGAACGGATACTAAATTTTGTAGTACAAAATTTATCAATCCACATATTCTGACGTGCAACGTTTTAAGGGTTCCTTTATTGCAGATATGACCAACGGATGTTGTGTAATAAAAGTGTATGATCAAACACTACCAGTGAGTTATAGATAATTAACAAAATATCACGTGACTTCTTCATAGCAACCTTGGGATGATCCTGATGCAAGTTTTTAAGATTAAAATTCCAGTAATTAAATTTGAACAAAACATTATACCCGACTATAATATCAACTAATTCCATATACAGTACATGACTATATGACAAGCTATATCAGTTATACTTTACTACCTATGTAAGCTATAAACCCATATGGGAACATTGGGGAATAAAATGTCTATTCCTTTTCTGATGATCTCTTTCATCGGTTGTAGCCTTTATTTCAAAACCCAATCAGGTATTTGTAAACTGAATATTTTTCAACTTTTCTCTTGCTCAGACCGGTCAAATTTTGTTTGGTTTTAAAGCTTTTTATTATTTATAATTAAATTTCATAAGAAAATCCAATAATTTTTGGTATGTTTATAGTAAAAATCTGTCTTTAATAGCTTTTGTACAGAGGTAGTTTTTCCAAACAATTTTTCTTGAACAAATTTCTGAATCAAATGCCTCGCAATAACGTCCAATATCTGAAAACAGACTGAAACTGCATCAGTACAGAAGCAGTATTGCTGCAGAAGATAAACTTGGAGGAGATGCTCTCCTTGAATGTGTTTTCGGTAAACTTGGATAGAGGGTTAAATCCCACGACATACTTCTTCACGACGTAGTAAATGTCTAATGTGCTTTGTACCACTAGTGTACTTCTTAGCCAGCCAACACTCCAAAATGTGTTTGTGTTATTTCAATGCAGTCTGCTGCTCTTGCAAGACTATGAAGACTGGGAATATTGCATTCTTCTGGCTTACATACACTTTGGAATATGGAATACAGTGCAAAAACGTCTAAACCATAGCAGCTAGTAATTAAATTTAAAACCTTTCTTTCTATTATGTACTTAACATAGCAAAAATCGTCCAGTTAATAAATCGTCAATCTATAACGACCTGCGATATTTTGATGGCATGTGCTTGCTTGAATTAGCAGTAAAACTAGTGCACGGCTAAATTCTGTTACATGGCTAAAGAAAGGTGAAAAATAATAGATTGTAGCTACCTTTACTGTCCCAGAAAGATGGACAGAAGGCTATCTGTTTTAGTTGAGCAGCTACGTCTGATGACTGGATAAAACATAGTACCATCAAAAAGCACTGTAAAATAGACCTTCATAGCTCATAATGAAAATATTTCTCAACACTATTAGAAATTTAACACCCAACTTTTGTTTTAAAATAACGTATCATACGAGCAATTTAAGTGTCAGTAAAAATTGATCGGATAAAAGAGTTGTTAGTACATGATCTTTATGAGAAATGTTTGTAATTTCAATACGTTTTAGAACGAGCAGCTAATTTGGGGCCATAGACCAGTAAAAATAATTAATGTTCGATACAGTAACTTTCAGCAATTTATAGCCTTTATTTTTCAGGCTTTTTGTTTCTCAGGCACCTTAAAACAAGAATTCATAGATGATTGAAGTGTACACTTTCAAATCCTCTCCATCTATGATATATTATTTTCTTTATTAGAGTCCTATGTATTTCACTTCCTTGTCATGGATCTCAATCGTCTGTTTTAGCAAGTTTCGGTAATCCACAATATTCTGCCTTAACATGATCTCAAACCAATTTTTCCTTATATGGAGAAAAACACTCTTCTGCACAGTAAGATAGTAAAACATTGTCTTCTTACATTTCAGAACTTAGAGATGGGAGCATTGGAACATCTGTTGCCTTTTTTTCACTGCTTTAAAGAGATAATAGCCAGATAGAAAAAATAGATCTGGGAGACTAATATTCGCAAAAAACTCCATTAAATTGACAACGACAAAATGAAAATAACGGTAATATAATAATAATAATAATAATAATAATAATAATAATAATAATACCAATAATAATAATAATATACATACTTTGCATCCATTAATGACAGCTATGTTCAACGATTGCCTTTTTGCCGTTACTACTCCAGCATGGCTTACCAAAGGAAAAACTGTGCTTATCATGAAAGATAAAACCAAAGGCAACGATGTTGCAACTTATAGACCTATAACTTGCTTAGCTTTGATGTAGAGGTTATTAACAAGCATAGTTTCAGAGGAAGTGTACAAACACCTAGATGAAAACGGACTATTCCCTGAAGAACAGAAAGGTTGTAAAAAAGACTCAAGGGGAACCAAAGACCAGCTAGTAATCGATAAAGCCATAATAAAGAGCTGCAAGCGGAGGAAAGTTGGGTTGGCTATGGGATGTATTGACTACAAAAAGGCATTTGATATGGTCCCACACTCTTGGATCATACGATGCCTACAAATATTTAAAGTAGCCGACAATGTAATAAGCTTGAACAAAAATAGCATGACTAAATGAGAGACAGAGGTAAAACTTTAGGGACAGTGAAAATAAATGGAGTCAATTTTCAGGGCGATAGCCTCTCCTCACTTCTTTTTGTAATTAATACAATTATCTTTCATCCATTGGTCCATCAAGGCCGGTTTTGAGTTCTACAAAACAAGCATCCCTACTATTTGGTAAGACAGAAAAACAATTAGAAAGTCTATTGAATACCGTCAGAATTTTTAATAGTGATATCAGAATAGAATTCGATATAAGCAAATGGGGAATCCTGATCATGAAAAGAGGAAAACATGTTAGAAGTGAAGGGATAGAAATGCTTACTGGAGAAAGAATGGAAGAAATAGATCTTGATAATGGATACAAATATCTCGGTGTACTTGAAGCAGATAACATAAAGACAATGCAATGAGAGAAGGAATAAGGACGGAACATTTTAGAAGGCTACAAAAAATCTTAAAATCAAAGCTAAACAGTAAAAACACCATAACTGCTATTAACGCTTGTGCAATATCCGTTATAAGATATAGCGCAGGAATTACAGATTGGGGAGACAACGACTTAAAAGAACTGGACAGGTAAACCCGGAAAATGCTGACAACCTATAGTATGTTTCACAACAAGGGGGGCGTAGATCTTCTTTATCAGAAAAGGTCAGAAGGCGGCAGNATAATAAAATAATAATAATCCGCGTGGACTTGAAATACCAGGTAGCATCTGGCGCGGAATAGCTAGCTCCTTGACAGGAAGGTTAAATTCCATTCCTGATTTAATATGAAAACTAGAAGTCAAAAATCATACCACATCCTCTTCGCGTGGGTCAACAAGGGACGCCTCCCCCAAGGGTGCTGAACCAGCTTGGGGTCGAAAAGTGCGCGACTGAATCAGTAACCTCTCAAAATGAATTAAACAATGAAAACTATGATGGTCACCAAGTACAGGGCAACCTACCAGCTGGCCCATCCAGAGTAACATCATCAAATAAGAAAACAAAAGAAAAACGACAAAGATGGAATAGAGAGGGTTATGTAGAAATTATGTATGCATTTTATATCTCACTAGAAAAGCCGGCAGGGAGCCATAGTGAAAATACCTTTAATATATGGAAAAAACGAAATCCAAATGTAAGAACTTATTTGGATGCAAATAAATTAGCCAATATTAGGCGAGATATTTTGAAAAACAATAGGTTAACAGAGTTGGAACTAAGAGAAACCAAGGAGAACGTAAAAATGGATATTAGAGCTGTTGAAGGTTTTATCGTAAATGTTTTAGAAAGGGAGGATAAAGCAACGATATTCCAGTTGATGAAGGTTCTGATGATGAATTAACTCAGGGAGGTACTAGGAACCATGATAATTAATATGACGTAATCCATGATGGTGATCAGGGTATTCGAATCCAAGATCCTGAAGCTACACCAGATACAGAAAGAAGAGAAGTTGACAATACTGAGCTTGCTCGATTTAAAGATGAAATAATAGCTAATGTTGAAGAATTTGAATCTGTTTGTATGAAAGAGCGTGATGGTCTCGCTAAAATAAAATTGAAAAGATTACAAGATAAATATCTAATCATGGCAAACCTGGCCCTCCAAGATTTTTGCGAAGACGTTGAGACAAATGTAACTGAACTGAATACTATTCTCTATGCATGTGCTAAGACCATTGAAACAAGCATAGACGTTAAGAGAAAACCGCGAAAGAAACGCAGCTACCATGGAAAACCCAAGTGGAAGCGAGATAATGAGAAAGAGGTTGAAGAGATGAGCAGTGAGATATCGATTTTGAGTGAAGTAGAAAGAGGAAAGAATCCAAAAACTAGGAAATCTCGAAAAGTTAAAAGTAAGTGCAGGATAGCAAGTATAGCAGAAATTCCCCAAATTAAGGAAGAATTAAAACAAAAAATGCAAGCGAAGGCCAAACGTTTGAGGTGTGAAAAGCAAAGCAATTTCTATCGGCACAACAAGATATTTTAGACAGATGCGAAAAATTTTACAGGGAATTAGGTAAAAAAAATACAGTGAAAGAAACTTCAAGTCAAGAGAATATTGAACGTTTTTGGAAAGGAATCTGGGGGGAGGGAAAAAGGCATAAAGAATCTGCTGCATGGATCCCAAATACAGCAAATGCCAATGAAAATGTGAATGAACAACAGTGGGAAAGTATAACTGTGTCAGAGTTGAAGTCTGCCCTAGGGAAAACACAAACGTGGAAAACACCGGGATTAGACAAATTACCAAAATTTTGGCTAAACGCTCTGTCTTCAGCTCACCACCAGCTAAACTGCTCGATAAATTGATGCAAAGAACAAACACCAAGCCGGCTGTGCGAAGGCACCACTTACTTACTTTCAAAAAGCAGTGACACAAAGGACCCTAAGGAATATAGGCCAATTACGTGTCTTTCAACAACGTACAAACTACTTACTTTAAAAACTTCCTGACAGAACGTCCAAGCACCTGGAAGAAAACAAAGGGATGTAGAAGAGGCTCATATGGCTGCAAGGATCAGTTATTAATAAACAAAACGATTTTCGAAAATTTTATTACTCGTAAAAGGAACACGAGCTGTGCGTGGATCGACTACAAAAAGGCATTCGATAGCATCCCGCATGATTGGATTCTGCGTTCATTTGATATTTTCAAAACTTCCCCGATTATTATCGAATTTTTGAAGTTTAATATGACTCAATGGAAAACAAGACTACACCTCTCTCATGACAATGGTACGATTATATGCAACGATGTCTTATTAAACGAGGAACCTTTCAGAGTGATTCCCTCTCTCCTCTACTTTTTTGTATTTCACTCATTCCATTTTTCTTTAGAACTGAAATCCTCACAATATGGATATAAGATTAACAATGATAAGATCTCCCATTTATTCTATATGGCTGATCTAAAGCTTTACAGGAAAAATAATAGTGAGCTTGAAGGGTTTTTTGAAAATTGTAAAAGGGTTCAGTGACGATATTGGTATGGAGTTCGGTATAAGTAAATGTGTAAAAGCTACTTTCAAAAAAGTTAAATTAACTAGATCTGTGAATGTACTTCTTGATAAGGAAATTGTAATTAAAGACTTGGATCAGGGGGTTATTCTTAAGACTGAGTTAAACTCTAAAAACAGGATTACAGCAGTAAATACACTGGCAATCGACGAACAAAGAACAAAAAATTGTGTTATTCAGATACATCACAAAATCATTACAAAAACAGCCTAAACTTGCAATTATTATTTTCTTTCTCTGTGCGAGGCTTCGTGGTCTAGGCCGGAGAACTTTGATAGAAATCGGTGAACAGCAATCACATGTCTTGTCTTTTCCACCAATAAAGATCGGGCAGCAATCTTTCGATTCTTTCCAATATGGCAACCTCTAGCTACCTGTTTCTCCTTCAGATAATAACAATATTCTACTACAAAACCTAACATAACTACCCTATGTACATTTTAAAGATAAAAGGTACGTGAACTGTGCCCGACTCTTAATGATCATAGTACAAGGTTAGATGATCTGGGATCAGCAAGCAATCATTTTATAAAGATATCATTACAACATCTATTGTCTAAAGCTTAAGTTTATAATCATGGTTATAATTGGACACAAGCACTGTGGTCCTCGTGATTTTCAAAAGACCATAGTTCAGGTTTTGTGCTCATTTAAGTAGTTATTGTTTCTAGTTTTTGTTTCGTTGCATTAAAATATAAGAAGTGTATCCATTTGGAGTTTATATGACAGGGTCATATCAGTTAATATTCCCCTAATAAATTCCAGCAAGGAAACAATTAGTAAAGAGCATTACAATGGAAAAGTTTGGTTATAAACTGTAGAGATCATCGAAAAAGCAAAATGGAGACGATGGTGTAATAGTTTCTTCATTGGTACGAGACTTATCCTCATTGTAAGAATTCTAAATTGGCTGCAGTGGACACCAGGAAATACAGCTAATTGGAAAACCTAAAGAAAAATTTCCCCTAAATTTTTGCGTTTTACAAAGGGAAGATGTTGCTGAACACACTCACGTCCAATCTCAATCCTTAACCATGCATATATATATATATATATATATATATATATATATATATATAAATATCTCTATATATATGTGTGTATATATTTATACCAGTATCAAATTAATTATTAGCTATGGACAGTGCTCAATAATATAAGAATATTAGAGCTATCATATGGCGAACAACAAAAAAATTAACAGGACTTAGTTTAGAGCTGTCAGTTTTATGTTTTTACAATCATCAGCTAAACCAAAAGCTAGCTGACGATTGTCAAAGCAAGAAACTGACATTTCTAAATTAAGTATTGTTGATTTTTTTGTCGTTCACAATATATATATATATATATATATATATATCTATCTGTGTGTGTGTCGGTGTGGGTGTCTCTGTGTATGTCTGTGTGGGTGTCTGTGTCTGTATTTGCTCCTCCGTTTTTGTTGTTGAGCACTCTTGAGACTGATGACGGTGTACTTATTGCTACTACGTTATGCCCACTGCTATTTAATAGTTTCAGGACTTTAGTCACAATCTCTAGTCTCTGAATATGCATATATCCAGCCCTGTTTCACATATTTGTCCTATTAGGAATTGATGAAGGTCTCCGTATGAAACGAGTGTACTCAGATCCTCCAAGCTGCACTGATTAGGTTGTTGAACATCGAAACACCTGCCTGCAGATTATAGTATATATAAATATATATATATATATATCCTTTGATCAGCTCAAACAGCTGATACCCATCATCGAAAGCAAATTTAATAAATAAAACTTGCAATCGCTTTCGCTCCGCATAAACTGAAACACATGCCAGTCCAATATAATAAATACAAGTTAGAGAGAATATGGACTATAAGAAAGATTTAATACAAGTTGGATAGAGTTGTTGTAGTGTTAGTTTTGTAATGCCTTTTCCTAGCTTTTTACTCCTTAATTCGCAGAGTTTATGACAATCCTTGGCTTTGGAGAAGTTAAAGGTATGTTTGTAGCGAGCTGAATTCAAACCAGTGCCTATGGCTATTATGGCCACAGGCTCTACCATCTGAGCTATCGGCATCAGCCCTTCACCAGATCATTTGTCCAACCATATCTTTTTTCCTCATCTGCAATATATTATTCTCACAGTCCATTGTT